>JARQOD010000504.1:0-147312 GCA_033576555.1 Oophaga sylvatica
GTACAATATGAATAAGAATAATAGTTTAATAAGAAGAATATGAGTAATGTTAACAAAAAGATGAATAGCAAGAAGTTTAAGAAGAAGATAAAGAAGGTGAAGATGAAGAATAATTTGATGAAAAAGATGATGCTGCTGAAGATTATGAAGGAGAAAGTGTGTCAAAAGGTAAAAAGGTGAAGAGCATGGAAGTTGTGAAATATATATATTTGCCAAAATAGAAAAAACGTTAACAACATTGTCAATTTCTTCGTCAATCCGAACATCTTTAAAAAAAAAAAAATATTTATGCTATTCCATTTGATTGGGTTAAACATCTATGCCTTTAATGTCTCCTCAACCTTCCCCAATACATTCTACATTACTCTTTGTTGTTTTCCTTCATGTACAATTAACCAACAAGGCAAGAATGGGTTTTTTTTTAATTCCGATATTTTGTTCCCATAGACTTACATTGGATTTCCGGTATCGGTATCGGGTATCGCCGATATTTTTTGGGTATCGGCGATACCATTCCGATTCCGATACTTTTGGATATCGGAAAGTATCGCTCAACTCTAGTTATGAGTTGTCTTTTGCTTGCTTTTTTGTTCCGCCCTTTATTCTTTGTTTTTCTTTTTCCAGTTGGATAATTGAGATTCTGATATAAGCCCATATATACCGGGAAGTAGATCAGGGTCTGTGATTTACTTATATTTTTAATAACAATTTCATTCACGATTATTCACTTAATTTATTGTTCATTACATTTTCTTAATAAAATCACAGATTTCTCTTTTTTACACATCCTAATACTGATTATTTATATTTCTATATTGTAAAGGAACATTTTTATAAGTGTATACACTTCACAACAAACACTTCTCCATATATTTTATCATATTTTTCTCACATTATCCATCACTGCTTTTTAAGCTGCTTTTACCTTTATAACTGTAACTTATCACTTTTTATTCTGCTTTTCTCACCAGTTGCACTTTCACTGGTCACTTGGTGGTGTCACATTTGGCACTTGTTACATGCATTGTTTTGTTTCCGGACCCCCTCACTATCACTTTACCTGACTGATCACTACCAGATGAACCTCCTGCTTCACTGGGGATGCTGAATGCTCGCAGGCTGTGGGCCCGTCCGGTCTCCATGGCAACGAGTCCATCCAGCTTCATTCCGGTCACTCCCCCTTGGTGACGCCATCCAATCGGAGGTGCCCAGAGGAGGAGTTACCCGGAATGACGTGTGACGCTGTTTCCTGGATCCCGCACGTGACACCACCCGGGGGCGTCACATGCATTCACCACGTGGGGTATACTCGCTCCCTGTGACCTCTGATTGGCATTTGCCCCAGGTCGTTTGGTTTACACCAATAAGCCATCAGGGGTATGTCCCAACCACTATTAGGTGTCAGCCAATAACATGAGCCTGGATAAGAAAGGGCTGGTATAAACAGTAACCCCCAATGTGATTGGCTTACATTGGCGGACTCAATCATGTGTTCCATAGATGTGACCGGGGAACAGCCTGTTATGATTTGGTAGATGAGGAGAGCAGGCAAAAAAGGCAATACACCAGAGAGGTTGGAATCTATGGGATTGCAGTACCCTGACTAACCACCACAACTAAAGGCAGCCGTGGAGCGTACCTACGTTGGTCCTAGACGCCTCGTCACAGCCTGAGAAGCTAACTACACCTAAAGATAGAAAGAGGAAAACTATCTGCCCCGGAGCAGATCCCCAAAGAACATAGAAAGCCCCCAAACATGTAATGGCGGTTAGACAAGAAGAAATACTGACACAGACAGAAAATAGTATGAGCAAACGTTGGGGCCCAAACTTCCTAAATAGAAAAGGATAGGAAGGGCACTTACTGCAATCCCAAAAAACCCTGAAAAGTACCAACTCTACTAATTACAAAAACACCTGAGATCACACGACCTCTACCACCTAAATTAGTTCTCTGGTGTAACAAAAACTAAACAGCAGCCACTGAAAAAACTGGAAAAGGCAAATGAACAAACAACAGTGGCTGAACTAAACTGAGAGGAGCACAAGCCCCCAAAGGGGACCCGGCAGACCCCCACAGAAGTGCAGGACAAAATGCAAAAAGCAAGCACAAAAAACTAAAAGAAGAAAATGTCTTATCTGTTAGCAGAAGATGCAGGCATGAAACAGCAAGCTACAAAGTGAACAGGAATCAAAGATGAGACCAGAACAATTGATCACCGGCAACCCTGATGGGAGGGAGCCTCCCTTATATAAGACCAGTCAGTAACACCTGATCTCCAATCTTCACAATCTTCATTGGATAGTTCAGTACTGTTTGTAAACACCAGAGGGAGCTTCTGCTCAGAATTCATTTCTAGCACATTCACAACAGTACCCCCCTTGAGGAGGGGTCACCGAACCCTCATTTGAGCAACCAGGTCGGTCAGGATGAGCTCTGTGATATGCACGGATCAGTCTCCTAGCATGGATGTCCGAAGCAAACACCCAAGAATTGTCCTCCTGACCATAACCTCTCCACTTAACCAAATACTGGAGTTTCCGTCTAGAAAAACGAGAATTCAATATTTTCTCAACCACATACTCCAGATTGCCCTCAACCAAAACAGGGTCAGGAGGCACAGCCATAGGAACCACTGGCTCGACAAACCTCTTCAATAAGGACTTGTGTAACACGTTATGGATCTTAAATGTCCCTGGAAGAAGCAAACGAAAGGAAACAGGATTAAGAATTTCCATGATCTTATAAGGTCCAATGAACCTAGGCTTAAACTTAGGAGATGCAACTCTCATAGGGATATTTCTTGAGGACAACCAGACCAAGTCCCCCACTTTAAACCGAGGACCATCAGTCCTATGCCGGTTGGCAAACCGCTGGGCCCTCTCCTGAGAGAGGGACAACCTATCCACTACCTGGTCCCAAATCTGCTGCATACGCTCCACAACAGAGTCAACACCTGGACAGACAGAAGCCTCCGTCTGCCCTGAAAAGAAAATCGAGGGTGAAACCCAAAATTGCAGAAAAATGGAGACATCAAAGTGGCAGAGCTAGCCCTATTATTAAGAGCAAACTCAGCGAAAGGCAAAAAAAAGCCCCAGTCATCCTGATCAGCAGACACAAAGCATCTTGGATAAGTCTCCAATGTCTGGTTTGTTCTCTCAGTTTGTCCATTGGTCTGAGGATGAAAAGCCGAGGAGAAAGACAATAGAACACCAAGTTTAGAACAAAAAGTCCTCCAAAATCTGGAAACAAACTGGACTCCTTTGTCAGACACAATGTTCTCAGGAATGCCGTGTAACCGAACCACGTGCTGAAGGAACAAAGGCACCAATTCTTAGGTAATGGCACAAGATGTATCATTTTGGAAAACCTATCACAAATCACCCAGATAACGGTCATTCTCTGAGAAACAGGGAGGTCGGAAATGAAATCCATAGAGATATGGGTCCATGCTCTCTTGGGCACAGGCAATGGCATCAACAAACCACTAGAGTGAGAGCAAGGCTTGGAGCGAGAGCAAGTCACGCAGGATTGCACAAATTCCCTGACATCACGAGACAAGGTAGGCCACCAAAAGGACCGACTAACCAAGTCTCTGGTACCAAAAATTCCGGGATGACAGGCCAACGCGGAACAATGAAGCTCAGACATCACACTCTTTTTCCACCGGTCTGGGACAAACAATTTCCCAATAGGGCAGCGCTCGGGTTTATCCTCCTGACACCCTTCCAGAGCCAGTCTCAAATTGGGCGAGATGGCGGAAAGAACTACACCCTCTTTCAAAATAACAGCAGGATCAGATAACTCAGGAAAGTCCGCAAGTAAACTCCTCAAGAGGGCATCCGCCTTAACATTCTTAGTGCCAGGAAGAAAGGAAACCACAAAATTAAAACGTGTGAAAAACAAGGCCCACCTGGCCTGTCTAGGATTAAGTCGCTTGGCAGATTCCAGATAAACCAGATTCTTATGGTCCGTGAGGACCACCACCTGATGTTTGGCTCCCTCCAGCCAATGTCTCCACTCTTCAAAAGCCCACTTCATGGCCAATAACTCCAGATTACCCACGTCATAATTACGTTCAGTTGGAGAAAATTTTCGAGAGAAAAAGGCACAAGGGTTACTTTTAGAGGTCTCTGGATCTCTTTGGGACAAAACGGCACCTGCCCCAATTTCAGAGGCATCAACCTCCACCTGAAATGGCAGAGAAACATCAGGCTGCCGTAGAACAGGAGCAGAAGTGAATCTCTGTTTAAGTTCCTGAAACGCAGAGACTGCCTCAGGAGGCCAATTCACCACATCAGAACCCTATTTGGTCAAATCAGTCAATGGTTTATCAATAACAGAGAAATTACCAATAAATTTACGATAAAAATTGGCAAAACCCAAGAATCTTTGAAGAGCCTTTAATGAAGTAGGTTGGACCCAAACACAGATGGCCTGAACCTTGACCGGGTCCATTTCAATAACAGATGGGGACTGTCATGGGTGTATCGCCACGAAGATCGTCGCGATTTCACATTCTGACTTCTCGCAGCTGAGTTGTTGGTGCTTGGTGTTTGTTGGCAGTGAGGGAGTTAATTCTACCTTTCTTTGTGCTTAGACTAGGTCCAGCCTCGCCCGGCTGCAGTGTATTAGGCACTAATTAGCTTCCTTCAAATACCTGCCAGTCTGCTTGAGAATTGTCGGTGAAAGCATTCATTCAGACCAGCAGAGCGGATCGTTTTTGAGAAGACTTAAGCTAAGAGTGCCTGTTGTGGTTTATCGTCTCCTCGCTTATTGTTTATCTCCTTATCCTTTTGTGTTCCCTCTTTAGTTGAAGTTTTGTATGCAAGGCAGTATTTACTTTACCCCTTGTCTGTCTCGTTTGTCTTTTACTGTTTATAAGCTGTGATGTTATGTTTCGGTAGCTGAGGAGTGCAGGTAAAAAAGGAAATACACCAGAGCAGTTGGAATCTATGAGATTGCAGTACCCTGACTAACCACCACAACTAGAGGCAGCCGTGGAGCGTTCCTACGTTGGTCCTAGACGCCTCGTCACAGCCTGAGAAACTAACTACACCTAAAGATAGAAATAGGAAAGCTATCTGCCCCGGAGCAGAACCCCAAAGATAATAGAAAGCCCCAAACATGTAATGGCGGTTAGACAAGATGAAATACTGACACAGAAAGAAAATAGTATGAGCAAACGCTGGGGCCCAAACTAACTAAATAGAAAAGGATAGGAAGGGTACTTACTGCAATCCCAGAAAACCCTGAAAAGCACCAACTCTACTAATTTCAAAAACACCTGAGATCACAACGACCTCTTCCACCTAAATTAGTTCTCTGGTGTAACAAAATCAAAACAGCAACCACTGAAAAAACTGGAAAAAGCAAAAGTACAAACATCAGTGGCTGAACTAAACTGAGAGGGCAAAAGCCCCCGGAGGGGACCCAGAAGGCCCCCACAGAAGTGCAGGACAAAATGCAAAAATATAGCACAAAAACAAAAAGAAGAAAATGTCTTATCTGTTAGCAGGAGATGCAGACACGACACAGCAGGCTACAAGGGAAACAGGAATGAAGGATTCAGACCAGAACAATTGATCACTGGCAACCCTGATGGGAAGGTGACTCCCTTATATAAGACCAGTCAGTAACACCTGATTCCCAGTCCTCACAATCTTCACTGGACAGACCAGCACCGCCCGCAACCACCAGAGGAAGCCTCTGCTCAGAACTCATCTCAAACCCATTCACAACAGTACCCCCCCCTTGAGGAGGGGTCACCGAACCCCCACTTCAGCAACCAGGTCGGTCAGGATGAGTTCTATGATACGCACGGATAAGTCTCCTAGCATGGATGTCCGAAGCAAACACCCAAGAATTGTCTTCCTGACCATAACCTCTCCTGTTATGTTTCGGTAGCTGAGGAGTGCAGGTAAAAAAGGCAATACACCAGAGCAGTTGGAATCTATGGGATTGCAGTACCCTGACTAACCACCACAACTAGAGGCAGCCGTGGAGCGTTCCTACGTTGGTCCTAGACGCATCGTCACAGCCTGAGAAACTAACTACACCTAAAGATAGAAATAGGAAAGCTATCTGCCCCGGAGCAGAACCCCAAAGATAATAGAAAGCCCCCAAACATGTAATAGCGGTTAGACAAGAGGAAATACTGACACAGAAATAAAATAGAATGAGCAAACGCTGGGGCCCAAACTATCTAAATAGAAAAGGACAGGAAGGGTACTTACTGCAATCCCAGAAAACCCTGAAAAACACCAACTCTACTAATTTCAAAATCACCTGAGATCACACGACCTCTACCACCTAAATTAGCTCTCTGGTGTAACAAAATCAAAACAGCAGCCACTGAAAAAACTGGAAAAAGCAAAAGAACAAAACTCAGTGGCTGAACTAAACTGAGAAGGCAGAAGCCCCCGGAGGGGACCCAGAAGGCCCCCAAAGAAGTGCAGGACAAAATGCAAAATATAGCAACAACACAAAAGAAGAAAAATTCTTATCTGGTAGCAGGAGATGCAGACACGACACAGCAGGCTACAAGGGAAACTGGAATGAAGGATTCAGACCAGAACAATTGATCACCGGCAACCCTGATGGGAAAATGACTCCCTTATATAAGACCAGTCAGTAACACCTGATTCCCAGTCCTCACAATCTTCACTAGTACCGCTTGTAACCACCAGAGGGAGCCTCTGCTCAGAACTCATCTCAAACCCATTCACAACAGTACCCCCCCTTGAGGAGGGGTCACCGAACCCTCATTTGAGCAACCAGGTCGGTCAGGATGAGTTCTATGATACGCACGGATAAGTCTCCTAGCATGGATGTCCGAAGCAAACACCCAAGAATTGTCTTCCTGACCATAACCTCTCCATTTAACCAAATACTGGAGTCTTAGTCTAGAAAAACGAGAATCCAATATTTTCTCAACCACATACTCCAGATTGCCCTCAACCAAAACAGGGTCAGGAGGCACAGTAGCAGGAACCACTGGCTCAACAAACCTCTTCAACAAGGACTTGTGGAACACGTTATGGATCTTAAATGTCCCTGGAAGAAGCAAACGAAAAGAAACAGGATTAATAATCTCCATGATCTTATAAGGTCCAATGAACCTAGGCTTAAATTTAGGAGATGCTACTCTCATAGGAATATTCTTTGAGGACAACCAGACCAAGTCCCCCACTTCAAACCGAGGACCATCAGCCTATGCCGTTAGCAAACCGCTGGGCCTTCTCCTGAGAGAGGGACAACCTCTCCACTACCTGGTCCCAAATCTGTTGCATACGCTCAACAACAGAGTCAACACCTGGACAGACAGAAGCTTCCGTCTGTCCTGAAGAAAATCGAGGGTGAAAACCAGAATTACAGAAAAACGGAGACATCAAAGTGGCAGAGCTAGCCCTATTATTAAGAGCAAACTCAGCCAAAGGCAAAAAAGAGACCCAGTCATCCTGATCAGCAGACACAAAGCATCTTAGATAAGTCTCTAATGTCTGGTTTGTTCTCTCAGTTTGACCATTGGTCTGAGGATGAAATGCCGAGGAGAAAGACAATTGAACACCCAGTTTAGAACAAAAAGTCCTCCAAAATCTGGAAACAAACTGGACTCCTCTGTCAGACACAATGTTCTCAGGAATGCCGTGTAAACGAACCACGTGCTGAAGAAACAACGGCACCAATTCAGAGGAGGAAGGCAACTTAGGTAATGGCACAAGGTGTATCATTTTGGAAAACCTATCACAAATTACCCAGATGGTGGTCATTCTCTGAGAAACAGGAAGATCGGAAATGAAATCCATAGAGATATGGGTCCATGGTCTCTTGGGCACAGGCAATGGCATCAACAAACCACTAGAGCGAGAGCAAGGCTTGGAGCGAGAGCAAGTCCCGCAGGACTGCAGAAATTCCCTGACATCGCGAGACAAGGTAGGCCACCAAAAGGACCGACTAACCAAGTCTCTGGTACCAAAAATTCCGGGATGCCCAGCCAATGCGGAACAATGAATCTCAGACATCACACTCTTTTTCCATTGGTCCGGGACAAACAATTTTCCAACAGGGCAGCGCTCGGGCCTATCCTCCTGACACCCCTCCAGAGCAAGTCTCAAATTGGGCGAGATGGCGGAAAGAACTACACCCTCTTTCAAAATAACAGAAGGATCAGATAACTCAGGAGAGTCCGCAAGGAAACTCCTCGAGAGGGCATCCGCCTTAACATTCTTAGTGCCAGGAAGAAAGGAAACCACAAAATTAAAACGTGTGAAAAACAAGGCCCACCTGGCCTGTCTAGGATTGAGTCGCTTGGCAGATTCCAGATAGACCAGATTCTTATGGTCCGTAAGGACCACCACCTGTTTGGCTCCCTCCAGCCAATGTCTCCACTCTTCAAAAGCCCACTTCATGGCCAATAACTCCCGATTACCCACGTCATAATTACGTTCAGTAGGAGAAAATTTTCGAGAGAAAAAGGCACAAGGGTTACTTTTAGAGGTCTCTGGATCTTTTTGGGACAAAACGGCACCTGCCCCAATTTCAGAGGCATCAACCTCCACCTGAAATGGCAGAGAAACATCAGGCTGCCGTAGAACAGGAGCAGAAGTGAATCTCTGCTTAAGTACCTGAAATGCAGAGACTGCCTCAGGAGGCCAATTCACCACATCAGAACCCTTTCTGGTCAAATCAGTTAATGGTTTAACAATAACCGAGAAATTACCAATAAATTTACGATAAAAATTGGCAAAACCCAAAAAATCTCTGAAGAGCCTTTAATGAAGTAGGTTGGACCCAATCACAGATGGCCTGAACCTTGACCGGGTCCATTTCAATAACAAATGGGGACAAAATAAATCCCAGAAATGAGATCCTCTGTACGCCAAAAAGACACTTTGATCCCTTCACATACAGAGCATTCTCTCTCAAAATCTGGAACACAGTTCGAACATGTTTCACATGAGAGTCCCAGTCATTAGAAAAAATCAAGATATCATCCAAATAAACAATCAGAAATTTGTCCACAAAATCCCTGAAAATGTCATTCATGAAGGACTGGAAGACGGAAGGAGCATTAGTGAGCCCAAAGGGCATCACTAGGTACTCAAAATGCCCTTCAGGGGTATTGAATGCCGTCTTCCATTCATCCCGTGCTTAATGCGAATAAGGTTATACGCCCCCCTGAGGTCAAGCTTGGTAAACCAAGTAGTGTTTTTCACCCTGGAAAACAGGTCAGAAATCAAGGGTAACGGGTATTGATATTTCACAGTAATATTGTTCAAGAGACGATAATCAATACACGGCCTTAATGAACCATCTTTTTTGGCCACAAAGAAAAAACCGGCACCTAAGGGTGAAGAGGATGGTCTGATATGACCCTTCTCCAATGATTCCTTGATATAAGACCGCATAGTGTCATGTTCAGGTACAGACAAGTTAAAAAGGCGACCTTTAGGGAATTTACTACCCGGCACTAATTCATAGCGCAGTCATAGCTCCTATGGGGAGGCAAGGATGCAGATTTACTTTCGCTAAACACATCAGAAAAATCAATCAAAAAGTCAGGAACATCCTGAGCCTGGGGGGAGGCAGAAAAAACAGGAGTGTTGGTATTAACACATTGGCAGCCCCAACTGGTAACAGACACAGATTTCCAATCCAAAACAGGATTATGAGACTGTAACCAAGGGAAACCCAGCACGATAATGTCATGCAGATTACACAGAACCAAAAAATTGCAGCACTCCTGGTGATCAGGTTCAACCCTCATTATCACCTGGTAGAAAACTGGGGTTTATTCTCAGCCAAAGGGGTAGAATCGATCCCCAGTAGGGGAATAGACTTCTGTAGGGGTATCAAGGGAAACCCACAACGTTTAGCAAAATCATAATCCATCAGGTTATAGCTGCTCCAGAATCAACGAAAGCCTGAGCAGAAAATGAGGACAGAGAGCATATCAGAGTGACAGTTAATAAAAACTTAGTCTGAACACTACCCAAGACAACTGAGCGTGCAAAACGTCTTCCCCGCTTAGGGCAGACTGAAATAGCATGAGAGGCATCACCACAGTAGAAACATAACCCATTGCGCTTTCGAAACTCATGACGCTGTGCCCCAGACACCACTCTATCACACTGCAAGGGTTCAGAAGCTGGTTCACAAGGCAACACCATTCCACGCATACTTCTCCGCTCACGCAAACGTCTGTCAATTTGAATCGCTAATGACATAGAATCATTGAGACCAGAGGGGACAGGGAATCCCACCATAACATCCTTTACATTATCTGACAGACCCTTCCGGAAAAGGGCTGCCAAAGCGTCGTCATTCCATTTGGTCAGGACTGCCCACCTACGGAATCTCTGACAGTATAACTCAGCGTCATCAAGCCCCTGATTTAATGCCAACAAGGCTTTTTCAGCTTGATCAGTGACATTAGGCTCATCGTACAATAACCCCAAAGCCTGAAAAAATGCATCAACATCACTCAAAACAGGATCCCCAGGTGTCAGGGAAAAAGCCCAATCCTGAGGATCGCCGCGCAGGAGAGAGATGATAATTTGAACCTGCTGCGCTGCGTTCCCTGAGGACTTAGATTTTAAGGCAAAAACAATTTACAATTATTTTTGAAATTCTGAAACTTAGCTCGATCCCCTAAAAACAAATCTGGCATGGGGAATCCTAGGTTCCACAACAGGCAACCTAGCAAGATAGGTAGCAATACTCCGAACCTCAGCGGCAAGCTGATCCACACGGCCAGACAACTGTGCAAACTCCATTGAGAGAAAAGATCCTCCCCAGCACCCAGAGATACAGAGGGAAAAAAATGCAACAAACAGAAAAATATCTCTGACAACTCTGACAACCTTTTTTCTTTCACAATATTTTTTTTCCCTTCTGTGAGTACCATACAATTTTCAATTTTTTGGCCGGTGATACTGTTATGTTTCGGTAGCTGAGGAGTGCAGGTAAAAAAGGAAATACACCAGAGCAGTTGGAATCTATGAGATTGCAGTACCCTGACTAACCACCACAACTAAGGCAGCCGTGGAGCGTTCCTACGTTGGTCCTAGACGCCTCGTCACAGCCTGAGAAACTAACTACACCTAAAGATAGAAATAGGAAAGCTATCTGCCCGGAGCAAACCCCAAAGATAATAGAAAGCCCCAAACATGTAATGGCGGTTAGACAAGATGAAATACTGACACAGAAAGAAAATAGTATGAGCAAACGCTTGGGCCCAAACTAACTAAATAGAAAAGGATAGGAAGGGTACTTTACTGCAATCCCAGAAAACCCTGA
Source organism: Oophaga sylvatica (assembly GCA_033576555.1). Classification (NCBI taxonomy): domain Eukaryota; kingdom Metazoa; phylum Chordata; class Amphibia; order Anura; family Dendrobatidae; genus Oophaga; species Oophaga sylvatica. Next base: position 11,302 of record JARQOD010000504.1, read on the forward strand.
AAAGCACCACTCTATAATTCAAAAACACCTTAGATCACACGACCTCTTCCACCTAAATTAGTTTCTCTGGTGTAACAAAATCAAAACACAACCACTGAAAAAACTGGAAAAAGCAAAAGTACAAACATCAGTGGCTGAACTAAACTGAGAGGGCAAAAGAACCAGAGGGGACCCTGAAGGCCCCCACAAAGTGCAGGACAAAATGCAAAAATATAGCACAAAAACAAAAGAAGAAAATGTCTTATCTGTTAGCAGGAGATGCAGAACGACACAGCAGGCTACAAGGGAAACAGGAATGAAGGATTCAGACCAGAACAATTGATCACCGGCAACCTGATGGGAAGGGTTTTCCCTTTTTATATAAACCAGCAGAACCCTGATTCCAGTCCTAAAAAACTTCAGGGGACAGACCAGCACCCCCCCAACCACCAAGGAACCTTGTAAAAAATCATCTCAACCCATTCCAACACTGGGACCCCCCTTTCCCTTTTGGTGGAAATCAGGGTCTTCTCGGGCAATTTTTACGGGTCGGGATTACGGAACGGGTTACGCGGGGCCTGGACCTCTGTACCATTAACGTACCTCCAGGTAGGGTTGTCGGACCCAAGTTTGGGTCAGCAACCCCCCGGCCACCTCTCCCCCTGAACGGGCATTTTCACCGACCCACTAAAGATTTTCCCCAGCCCCAGGATCCAGTACCCAGCTTCAGCAGTTGCAGAGTTTGTCCAGGAGCTACGGCGAAAGTCCAGGTTTTTTGTACCCCCTGGGAAAACCCAGATTGAACCTAAAGTACTCCCCAGCAATTTAATGGGGGCGGGAAAAATTTTTTTTTTTCCCCCGGGGGGGGCATGTAAATTATATTTTCGGCGGGGGCCTCGGTCGTCGGGAGTGAAGATAAGGGGTGGGATTGTCATTCGCTTTTAAAAAGGGGACCCTCAACCCCGGGGTTCCCCTTTTCCCCAGGCCCCCGGGCTCTCATCGTAGATCGATTTTTTACAGCCTGGGTCTGGTATATGTGACCCGGATCGGTTCCCTTGCTGAACAAAAATTTCTAAGAACAGCGGAGTCGCCCGGGGCGGAGGAATTTTCTTCAGAGTTCCGTAGTGGGCCACAGATACCAGTGGAATGACCAGCTTTTGGGGGACCAGTTTTGTAAGGGTTATTAAAAATTAAAAGGGGGTTTGGCCGTAGTTCCCCCCCCGTCCGGAGGCCGCAGGCCCCTTACTATTCGATTGATAAGGCTGGGAGAGGTCGGGGAACCCCCCCCCTTGATGACCACCTTTCTAAAGCCCTTTATATTGAGGTTCCCCGGTTTTTTTTCCGGGGGAAACCTAGCGTTAGGAGGGACATCCCCGAGGGGGGGGGGCGGTCCCCCGAAGACAAGAAAGGTTTCTTCGGGGGAGAAAGGGAATTTTTTGGGGGGGTGTCCATCCCTATTTATGAGCAAAAGCCCGGAAACTTTTAACCCAGGTTGTGTGGTGGCACAATCTGGGGGTTGTATTTCCCCCCAGGCCGTTCTTTTCTGTCCAGCGGGGTGGTGGTAGGTACGAGAACTAGAGGTTTCGTTCTTTGGATGTGGGGGGCCGGGGCTATCGGTGGACCCGGTTTGCCCGTGCAAGGTAGCAACTGAGTGTATTGGCCAAACCATCCCTTTCTCTATTGACCAGGCCTCTCGGTCAGGTAGCTTTTTGCAACCGGCTAAATAGACCTTCGAGTGGGGGCAATACATAAAGAACTATTGTCTTTTTTATTTTTGGAGGTTTCCCACTCCTTTGTGTTGGGTCTTCCCTTGGTTAACTAAATAATCCAGTTATTAATTGGCAACCGAGGATATCAGTGGGGTGAATTTTGCAATAGAACTGCATGAAACCGGTCATCGGTGCGGTCGTGCCAGAACCTTACCTCCTTTTCTGGTGGACTTTGGGATGTGTTTCAGGAGGAAGGGGTCAAGAATTACCTTATCGCGCGTATGATGTTTATAAAATTGTTCCTGATGCCAAGTTCCAAAATCTATTTTTAACTTTTGGTCCTGGGGGGCAAGCTAGAAGGATTTATTTCGGGAAAGTCTGGCCAAGGGGATATTAACCCATTTCCCCGGTGGCCGCGGGGGGGTTTTTCTTTGTGAAAAAAAAGAGGAGCCTCGCCTGCCTGGATTTCCGTGAGCTTAATCGTTTCGGTCCAGATCCGTATCCGCTCCCCTTATTCCCGATCTCTTCAATCAGATTGTGGGCGCCAAAGGCCCTAAGTTGGCTCCGGGGGGCGTATTTCTGATTGAGAAGGGGGGATTTGGGGGGAAGCGGGTTTAAAACTCCGGAGGCTTATGAGAACCTTGTTGCCATTTGGTTGACTATGCCCCCGGCGGTTTTTCAACATTTTGTTAATGAATCTTTCACCACCTAGTGGGAAGTTTGTTGTCCCCTTACTTGATGACATCTTAATTTACTGCCGGTCTTGTGTTCACATGAGCATGTGAGACAGGTTTGCAGATCTCGAGACAAAAAACTGTACGCCAAATGGAAGAAATTGTATTCGCCGTACTGGAACTTCATTTTTAGGATTCCGGTTGCTTCCGGTTCCGTTGGCCCTGGGAAAGTGAAGGCAGGCTTGAGTGGGATCGGCCAGAGGATCTTAAGGCCCTGCGCGTTTTTGGGGGGTTTTCTAACTACTTACCAGAAAATTTATTCGTAATTTTCTTCCGTTGTCAAAACTCTCACTGAAGAAAAAAAGGGACGGATTTTTCAAGGTGGTCTGACAAAGCTTGTCAAGCTTTTCCTCCTTGAAAAAATGTTTTGCTTCGGCACCCATTCTCATTCAACGGAGCATCACAACCGTTCATTGTGGAGGTAGACGCGTCTGACGTAGGGGTGGGTGCAGTTTTATCTCAGGGTCCTCCCCCTGGTAAATGGCATCCGTGCCTTTCTTCTCTAAAAAATTGTCGTCCGCTGAGAGGATTATGATGTCGGCAATAGGGAACTCTTGGCCATTAAGTTGGCTTTGAAGAGTTGGCGTCATTTTTTGGAGGGGGCAGTCCACCCGGTCACCCGCATTACTGATCACAAGAACCTGCTGTATTTAGAGTCTTCAAAACGTCTGAATCCCAGACAAGCTTGATGGTCGTTGTTTTTTACCAGGTTTTAATTTTGTCGTCACATATCGTCCCGGGTCAAAAATGTAAAGGCTGATGCCTTATCTCGTAGTTTCCCGGGGGCCGGGAAGAGGATGACCCGGTTCCATCCTTCAGGAGGGGTAGTGGTGTCGGCTGTATGCTCTGAGCTTGAGGAGGAGGTATTGGAGGCTCGGGGGGGGGAGCCCCTGTAGGACCTCCAGGGAAAACTGTTTGTTCCAGATCAGTTAAGACAAAAGGTTATCGAGGCCATCATAATTCTGCTTTGGCAGGACACCCAGGGAGTAAAGCAACTGGGGGATCTCCTTTCACGCCGGTTTTGGTGGCCTAAACTTAAATAAGGAGGTGGTAACTTTTTGTCGGTCCTGTGGGGTTTGTGCGCGCTCTTAAACCCCACATCCCCGTCCGTCTGGGCCCTCTTACCTTTGAAAATCCCGAAGCGTCAATGGACCCATCTGTCTATGGACTTCTTACGGACCTCCCTCCGTCTTCAGGTAAAACTGTCATACAGTTGTAGTTGACGGGTTCAGTAAGATGGCACATTTTATTGCTCTTCTGCTCTTCCTAATGCTAAAACCTGGCGCAGGTGTTCATTGGGGAGATTGTGAGACTTCACGGGTTGCCTTCGTGTGGTGTCGGATCGGGGGTCTCAGTTTGTGTCCAAATTCGGGAAGCATTTTGTTCACGGCGGGGGATGGCAATTGTCATTTTCTTCGGCTTTAAATCCGCAGACCAATGGTCAGAAGAGCGTCTGAATCAACTTAGAGACATATCTCCGGTGTTTTGTCTCAGAGAACCAGGAGGACTGGTCTTCTTTCTTGCCTCTGGCAGAGTTCGCTCTTAACAATAGCGGAGCGAGTCCACTGGTAAGTCCCCGTTTATTGTGGCATTATGGTTTTCACCCCCAGTTTTGTACTTTCAATGGGGGGGCTCTTCTGGGGTTCCTGAAGAGGACGATTTTTCGTCGTCACTTGCTTCAGTGTGGAGAGGAGTGCTGAATAATCTGAGTACTATGGGAACCGATACAAACGTATGGCTGATAGGAGGAGAGTGTCTGGCCCGGACCTAAGTGTGAACGATCTGGTATGGTTGTCTCCCAAGAATATAAAACTTAAGGTTCCCCCCTGGAAACTTGGTCCCAGGTTCATCGGGCCATACAGGATCAGTTCGATAATTAATCCGGGGGGCATTCCGTCTTGCCTCCCTCCTACGTTTAAAATCCACAATGTGTTCCACAAATCGTTGCTTAAGGGTACGGTGGCGCCAGTTATACCGTCACTTCTACCTCCTCCTCCAGTGGTGGTCAATGGTAACTTGGAGTTTCAGGTGTCGAAGATCATTGACTCACGTCTGAATCGCCGGTCCCTTCATTTATTGGTTCATTGGAAGGGGTATGGTCCTGAGGAGAGGACGTGGGTTCCTGCGTCTGATATTAACGCAGACCGATTGGTTCGGGCCTTCCACACAACTCACCCAGACAGACCTGGCCCTGAGGGTCCGGAGGCCCCTCGTAGAAGGGGGGTACTGTCACGGGTGTATCGCCACGAAGATCGTCGCGATTTCACATTCTGACTTCTCGCAGCTGAGTTGTTGGTGCTTGGTGTTTGTTGGCAGTGAGGGAGTTAAATTCTACCTCTCTCTGTGCTTAGACTAGGTCCAGCTTCGCCCGGCTGCAGTGTATTAGGCACTTTCTTAGCTTCCTTCAAATAACCTGCCAGTCTGCTTGAGAATTTGTCGGTGAAAGCATTCATTCAGACCCGCAGAGCGGACGTTTTTGAGAAGACTTAAGCTAAAGGTACTGCCACACTAACAACATCGCTAACGGGATCGCTAAAAAACGTCACTATTTAGCGATCCCGTTAGCGATGTTGTTGTGTGCGGCATGCAGCAACGACGTGGCCCCTGCTGTGATCTCGTCCGTCGTCCTGATCGTTCCAGACCCCATTCGATCGTCGGGCGTCCCGCTGGGTAAGTATATATCATTGGTGTGGCACCTTTTTAGCGATTTTGCGGTAATTTTGTACCGCTAAAGTCGTTAAGGAGATCGCTAACCGTGATAGCGTCCTTAACGACATCGCTAAATGTGGCCGACACTAGCGTATTGTAAACGATTCCGCTAGCGATCTCATTAGTATGCGACGCTAACGAGATCGTTAGCGGGATCGTGTAGTGTGGCAGTACCTTAAGAGTGCCTGTTGTGGTTTATCCTCTCCTCGCTTATTGTTTATCTCCTTATCCTTTTGTGTTCCCTTTTAGTTGAAGTTTTGTATGCAAGGCAGAGTATTTACTTTACCCCCTTGTCTGTCTCGTTGTCTTTACTGTTTATAAGCTGTGACCTGCCCATTCCTTGGTGGTATCAGGGTCCTTCTCAGGACTAGATTACAGTGGTCAGGGATCTACAGGAGACAGGGTTACGCTGGCGGCCTGGACCTCTGTACCATTAACAGTACCTCCGGTAGAGGGACTAGTTCGGACGCCAGTTTAGGGTCAGCATAGACCCCGGTCCACCTCTATCCTGAAAAGCGTGACAGGGACAAAATGAATCCCGAAATGAGATCCTCTGTACGCCAAAAAGACACTTTGATCCCTTCACATACAGAGCATTCTCTCTCAAAATCTGGAACACAGTCCCGAACATGTTTCACATGAGAGTCCCAGTCATTGGAAAAAATCAAGATATCATCCAAATAAACAATCAAAATTTATCCACAAAATCCCTGAAAATGTCATTCATGGAAGGACTGGAAGACAGAAGGAGCATTAGTGAGCCCAAAGGGCATCACTAGGTACTCAAAATGCCCTCCAGGGTATTAAATGCCGTCTTCCATTCATCCCCGTGCTTAAGGCAAATAAGGTTGAGGTAAGCTTGGTAAACCAAGTAGCGCTTTTCACCTGGAAAACAGTTCAGAAATCAAGGGTAACGGATATTGATATTTCACAGTAATATTGTTCATAGCGTCATGTTCAGGTACAGACAAGTTAAAAAGGCGACCTTTAGGGAATTTACTACCAGGCACTAATTCAATAGCGCAGTCATAGCTCCTATGGGGGGGCAAGGAAGCAGATTTACTTTTGCTAAACACATCAGAAAAATCAGTCAAAAAGTCAGGAACATCCTGAGCCTGGGGGGAGGCAGAAAAAACAGGAGTGTTGGTATTAACACATTGGCAGCCCAACTGGTTACAGACACAGATTTCCAATCCAAACAGGATTATGAGACTGTAACCAAGGGAAACCCAGCACGATAATGTCATGCAGATTATACAGCACCAAAAATTTGCAACTCTCCTGATGATCAGGTTCAACCCTCATTATCACCTGAGTAGAGAACTGAGGTTTATTCTCAGCCAAAGGGTAGAATCGATCCCCAGTAGGGGAATAGACTTCCGTAGGGGTATCAAGGGAAACCCATAACGTTTAGCAAAATCAAAATCCATCAGGTTAATAGCTGCTACTGAATCAACAAAAGCCTGAGCAGAAAATGTGGACAGGGAGCAAATCAGGGTAACAGTCAACAAAAATTTAGTCTGAACATTACCCAAGACAACTGAGCGTGCAAAACGTCTTCCCCCGCTAGGGCAGACTGAAATAGCATGAGAGGCATCACCACAGTAGAAACATAACCCATTGCGCTTTCGAAACTCATGACGCTGTGCACCAGAAGCCACTCTATCACACTGCATGGGTTCAGAAGCTGGTTCATAAGGCAACACAATTCCACGCATACCTTTACGCTCACGCAAGCGTCTGTCAATTTGAATCGCTAATGACATAGAATCATTGAGACCAGAGGGGACAGGGAATCCCACCATAACATCCTTTACATTCTCTGACAGACCCTTCCGAAAAAGGGGCTGCCAAAGCATCTTCATTCCATTTGGTCAGGACTGCCCACCTACGGAATCTCTGACAGTATAACTCAGCGTCCTGAAGCCCCTGATTTAATGCCAACAAGGCTTTTTCAGCTTGATCAGTGACATTAGGCTCATCGTACAATAACCCAGAGCCTGAAAAAATGCATCAACATTACTCAAAACAGGATCCCCAGGTGTCAGGGAAAAGCCAAATCCTGAGGATCGCAGCGCAGGAGTGAGATGACAATTTGAACCTGCTGTGCTGCGTTCCCTGAGGACTTAGATTTCAAGGCAAAAAACAACTTACAGTTATTTTTGAAATTCAGAAATTTAGCTCGATCCCCTAAAAACAAATCTGGCATGGGAATCCTAGGTTCCACAACCGGCAACCTAGCAAGATAGATAGCAATACTCCGAATTTCAGTGGCAAGCTGATCCACACGGCCAGACAACTGTGCAAACTCCATTGAGAGAAAAAAAATCCTCCTCAGCACCCAGAGATACAGAGGGAAAAAAAAATGCAACAAACAGAAAAAAAAAAATCTCTGACAACTCTGACAACTTTTTTCTTTCCACAATATTTTTCCCTTCTGTGAGTACCATATAATTTTCAGTTTGGCCGTGATACTGTTATGATTTGGTAGATGAGGAGAGCAGGCAAAAAAGGCAATACACTAGAGGTTGGAATCTATGGGATTGCAGTACCCTGACTAACCACCACAACTAAAGGCAGCCGTGGAGCGTACCTACGTTGGTCCTAGACGCCTCGTCACAGCCTGAGAAGCTAACTACACCTAAAGATAGAAAGAGGAAAACTATCTGCCCCGGAGCAGATCCCCAAAGAACATAGAAAGCCCCCAAACATGTAATGGCGGTTAGACAAGAAGAAATACTGACACAGACAGAAAATAGTATGAGCAAACGTTGGGCCCAAACTTCCTAAATAGAAAATGATAGGAAGGGCACTTACTGCAATCCCAAAAAACCCTGAAAAGTACCAACTCTGCTAATTACAAAAACACCTGAGATCACACGACCTCTACCACCTAAATTAGTTCTCTGGTGTAACAAAACTAAACAGCAGCCACTGAAAAAACTGGAAAAGGCAAATGAACAAACAACAGTGGCTGAACTAAACTGAGAGGAGCACAAGCCCCCAAAGGGGACCCGGCAGACCCCCACAGAAGTGCAGGACAAAATGCAAAAAGCAAGCACAAAAAACTAAAAGAAGAAAATGTCTTATCTGTTAGCAGAAGATGCAGGCACGAAACAGCAAGCTACAAAGTGAACAGGAATCAAAGATGAGACCAGAACAATTGATCACCGGCAACCCTGATGGGAGGGAGCCTCCCTTATATAAGACCAGTCAGTAACACCTGATCTCCAGTCTTCACAATCTTCATTGGATAGTTCAGTACTGTTTGTAACCACCAGAGGAGCTTCTGCTCAGAATTCATTTCTAGCACATTCACAACAACAGCCCCAATTCCTGTAGAAACAATCCCACTTTATCCCAGAGTTCTCACCTTGCCTGGATTAGTGCAGGACCTTGGTTTGTTGGAAACACTTATCCATGCCCTCTCTGAGGAAGCTGATGTGGCGAAACGCACGTCAGAGGGAATAGTGGTAAATATGTCATCTTTATCTGTATAGGATCTGTAATCTCCATCTTGTTAGGATGTTTCCTCCTTTACACTATATGGGCTGCACTGTATTCCTGGAATATTCCATATCACACATAAGAGGGAATAGTGGTAAATATGTCATCTTTATCTGTATAGGATCTGTAATCTCCATCTTGTTAGGATGTTTCCTCCTTTACACTATATGGGCTGCACTGTATTCCTGGAATATTCCATATCGCACATAAGAGGGAATAGTGGTAAATATGTCATCTTTATCTGTATAGGATCTGTAATCTCCATCTTGTTAGGATGTTTCCTCCTTTACACTATATGGGCTGCACTGTATTCCTGGAATATTCCATATCGCACTTGCTGCACTTTATATCTCCTATTTGTATTCCCGGAATGTAATGCGCTGTTAGCTCTTTATTTTCTTGCTATTTATACCCTTTGCTCTGTGTCCTCTCATTATATAAGCTCTTCATTTATAAGTGCACAGTATCTGTTCACCTTATAAACTGATATTAAGTGATATCTCTACAATTCGCTTACATATATCTATGTATGGATTTATCTTATACTCTATAAATACGCTGCACTTAATCTCATTTCAGCCTTGATAGTGACACTCTCTTAGGATACATTTTACTGTATAATGGCACTTTTACACATAACCACTAGATGGCACTACATTTGACAGTTGCCTGAATTTTTATATCTACACGATTTGCACAAATTATATTTTCGTGTCTTAACTATACACTATTTAGCATTAGAAGCTGTGTATTTTTGTAATTATTTGTATGTATACATGATTGATTACCACTTCTGTCTCTGTAAAAACAATCCCCTTTAACCCCTTTCCGACACCTGGTTGTAACGGGTCTGGTGGGTGGAACTACTGGCGAGACAGCTCATGACACAGTTCCGGGAGTGAAGGGGTTTGGGTGCCACCGGGTTCCATGGCCCGAGCAAACTGTAACGGGTCTGGTGGGTGGAACTACTGACGAGACAGGTCAGGTTGGTGGAACCACAAAGCTTTATTATACAAGAGATTTTACTTGTAAGAGAGCGGGTGGCACCTGGGAAAAGGGCAGGGATTCACGGCAGAGGATATAGGTAGTTTCTGGACAGGCAGGTTTGTCACAGCAAGTGACCAAGGAAGTCTCTGGGCAGGCAGGTTGTAACGGTAAGTAACCGAGGCAGTCTCTGGACAGGCAGGTTGTCACGGCAAGTGACCAAGGCAGTCTCTGGGACAGGCAGGTTGTCACGGCAAGTGACCAGGCAGTCTCTGGGACAGGCAGGTTGTCACGGCAAGTGACCAGGCAGTCTCTGGGACAGGCAGGTTGTCACGGCAAGTGACCAGGCAGTCTCTGGGACAGGCAGGTTGTCACGGCAAGTGACCAGGCAGTCTCTGGGCAGGCAGGTTGTCACGGCAAGTGACCAGGCAGTCTCTGGGCAGGCAGGTTGTCACGGCAAGTGACCAGGCAGGCAGGTTGTCACGGCAAGTGACCAGGCAGTCTCTGGGCAGGCAGGTTGTCACAACAAGTGACCAGGCAGACTCTGGGCAGGCAGGTTGTCATGGCAAGTGACCAGGCAGTCTCTAGACAGGCAGGTTGTCACAGCAAGTGACCAGGCAGGCTCTAGACAGGCAGGTATATACGACCTGATATGGTGGAGCCTCCAGGTAGGCTGCAGTCGGATGGCAGATGATCGCTCCCAGGTGAGCAGGCAAGAGCCGGGGATCTCTGCAGATGATGTCCGAACTTCCGGATGGAGCTGCAGTCGGATGGCAGATGATCGCTCCCAGGTGAGCAGGCAAGAGCCGGGGATCTCTGCAGATGATGTCCGAACTTCTGGATGGAGCTGCAGTCGGATGGCAGATGATCGCTCCTAGGTGAGCAGGCAAGAGCCGAGGATCTCTGCAGATGACGTCCGAACCTCTGGATGGAACTGCAGACGGATGGCAGACAGGCAAGCCGACAGGTAACAGGCAGGTAACTGGAATCAGGAGCTGATGGCTGAAACAGAGTTAGACTGCACAGGAACAACATTGCTCGGGCACCTACATTAAGGAGGAAGCCCTTAATATAGGGTGGAGTCCTCCAGCATTGGCTGGAGACTGATTTGGAAAATGCGCGCGGCTCCTTTAAGAGCGGGGGAGGGTGCGGGCGCGCGCCCTAAGGCCAGTAGCAGGGAAGGAGCGCGCGGGACCAGCAGGGCGGAAGGAGGACGCCATAGGCGCAGAGGGGGCTGGGAGCACTGAGGACGCTGAGCGCAGGTGAGGAGAGCGACGTCCCTGTCTGGCAGCAGGCAGGGACGCAGGTGCTACAGTACCCCCCCCTCTAGGCCCCCCCTTCTTTAGGCCAGAAAGAAATTTAGCTAGGATAAGAGGGGCATGGATGTTCTCCCGAGGCTCCCAGGTTCTCTCCTCAGGACCAAACCCCTTCCAATCCACCAAAAATAAGTCTTTCTTCCTACCCTTTTTGTGGCCAGAATGTTCTCTACCTCAAATTCATCATCAGCAGACACTGGAGCAGGAGGTGTACCTGTAGACTTAAAAAAGAGTTAAGAACCACAGGTTTGAGGAGAGATACATGAAAAGAATTAGGAATTCTCAAATTGGCCGGGAGTTTCAATTTATAGGACACCGGATTGATCTGACTGATGATCTCAAAAGGACCGAGGACCTAACTTGTAGGACGGAATTTTGAGTCGAACATATTTGGACGAAAGCCAGACTTTGTCCCCAGGACGGAATTGAGGAGGATCCAGACGTTTTTTGTCAGCATGTCTTTTCATGCGCTCGGATGACTGAATGAGTGCGGACCGGGTACTCTCCCAGATGGAGGAGAATTCTCTAACCAGAGATTCCGCAGCTGGATTGTCCACAGAGATGGAAACAGGGACAGGGATCCGAGGGTGCTGACCGAAGACTACAAAAAACGGAGACTTGGTGGAAGATTCGCTCTCATGATTATTGTAGGAGAATTCGGCCCAAGGCAGGAGCTCCACCCAGTCAGAATGGTGGGCATTAACGAAGTGTCGAAGATAACTGGTCAAATTCTGATTTATTCGTTCAACTTGTCCATTGGACTGTGGGTGGTAAGCGGAGGAAAAATCCAGGGTGACATCTAGCAACTTACAAGTGGCTCTCCAGAAACGTGAGGTGAACTGAACCCCACGATCCGACACAATGTGACGAGGCAGACCATGAAGACGGAAGATGTGGCGGATAAAGTCTTTAGCCAACTCGGGTGCAGACGGAAGACCTGGCAGAGGAATGAAGTGAGCCATCTTGGAAAAGCGGTCAGCGACCACCCAAATGACCGTACAACCGGCAGAGACGGGCAGATCCGTAATGAAGTCCATGGCTATATGTTGCCAGGGAGCAGCGGGTACAGGAAGCGGAAGAAGACGGCCGGCAGGCAGGTGTCTCGGAACTTTGTTGCGGGCACAGGAGACACAGGCAGAAACAAAGTCTATTACGTCTTTGTGCAGGGTAGGCCACCAATAATGCCGAGTAATGAGTTGGAGGGTCTTTTTTTGACCAGCGTGGCCAGCGAGTTTAGACGAGTGACCCCAATGTAGGATTCTCTTCCGATCGGTCTCTGATACGAACGTCTTACCAGGAGGGAGACGATTTAGACTCACGGGAGCCACCTGCATCACTCTGGCGGGATCGATGATATGTTTAGGCTCATCTTCGAGATCCGACACCAGGAAAGACCGAGACAAGGCATCCGCCTTGACGTTTTTGTCAGCTGGGCGAAAATGCAAAAGAAAATCGAAGCGGGCAAAAAACAAGGACCACCGGGCTTGGCGAGGATTAAGTCTCTGTGCCTGCTGGAGGTATGCCAGATTTTTGTGATCCGTGTAGATGATTACCGGATGAAGAGCCCCTTCGAGTAGGTAACGCCACTCCTCCAATGCCAACTTAATGGCCAATAACTCTCGATCTCCTATGGAGTAGTTGCGCTCGGAGGAGGAGAAGAGTTTGGAGAAGAAACCGCAGGATACCATCCTCCCGGATGGCGATTTTTGGGTAAGAACCGCTCTGGCTCCAGCAGAGGAAGCGTCCACCTCCAGGAAGAACTGCTTGTTGCCATCCGGGCGATGCAGCACTGGAGCGGAAGAGAAGGCCTGTTTCAGAGAAAGGAAGGCCTCCTCTGCTTCGATCGTCCACTGTTTGGGGTTAGCATCCTTGCGAGTGAGCGCTGAGATTGGAGCAGTCCTGGAAGAGAAGTGCGGTATGAAGAGACGGTAATAGTTGGCGAATCCCAGGAACCGCTGAATGGCCTTCAACCCCTCCGGTCGGGGCCACTTCTCGATGGCAGACAATTTCTCCGGATCCATTCGTAGGCCTGTCTGAGAAATGATGTAGCCCAGAAACGGAAGCGATGTCTGCTCAAAGAGGCACTTCTCATATTTGGCGAAGAGGTGATTCTGCCTGAGCCTGAGCAGAACCTGACGAACATCCCTCCGGTGAGACTGAAGATCCGGAGAGAAGACCAAGATGTCGTCAAGGTACACCACAACGCAGGAATAGAGGAGGTCCCGGAAGATGTTGTTGACCAACTCCTGAAAGACTGCTGGAGCATTACAGAGACCAAAGGGCATCACCAAGTACTCGTAGTGGCCGTCCCGGGTGTTGAATGCCGTCTTCCATTCATCTCCTCGACGGATACGAACCAGGTTGTATGCTCCACGAAGATCTAGTTTGGTGAAGACTCTAGCCCTCTAAGACGATCAAACAGTTCTGGAATGAGCGGAAGAGGGTACTTATTCTTCACCGTGATCGAATTTAGGCCTCTGTAGTCAATACAGGGACGGAGAGATCCGTCTTTCTTTTTAACGAAGAAGAAACCTGCTCCCGCTGGGGAGGTAGATTTCCGGATAAATCCCTTTGCTAAGTTCTCCTCGATATATTCGGACATCGACCTGGTCTCAGCAGCAGACAACGGGTAAATACGCCCACGGGGAGGCGTAGTACCGGGTAACAGGTCAATCGGGCAATCATATGGTCTATGCGGGGGTAATGTCTCTGCTTCCTTTTTATTGAAGACATCAGCAAATGACCAATATGGAATCGGGAGTCCAGGTAGATTAGCAGGTGTAGGAGAAGAATAGACAGGATGAACAGGCACCAGACACGTTTTATGACAGTCCTGTCCCCAGCGAAGAACCTCTCCATTCTGCCAGTCGAGCACAGGTGCATGTTTTTGGAGCCAAGGCAGACCTAGTAAGAAAGCATGAGAGAGTCCAGGCAGAACATGAAATGAGATGCTCTCAGAATGCAACATTCCCACCTGCAGGGTTATGACTTCGGTGATAAGTCGGATGGGACGAGGTAGGAGGCCCCCATCCACAGCAGCAACAGATACAGGTTCAACAAGAGGTTTGGTGGGAATGTGATACTTCTCTACTAGAGCCTGTGACACGAGATTCCCAGCTGCTCCAGAATCAAGTTGGGCCATTTCGAAGTGGCGGTTCTTACCGATCAGAATTGAAACCGACAGCAGCAGGGATGAAGAGGATTTATTTTTGTCTAGATTGACCTCTCCGAGCGAACCTAGACACAGGCATTTTCCCGACTTCTCCGGACAGGTTTGGATCCAGTGCTCCTTACTGCCGCAGTAGAAGCAACTTTTCTCGGCACGGCGTGAGTCCTGACGGGTTTTGACCATCTTGGTCTGGTCGATCTGTATAGGCTCAGCAGTGTGCACCTGAGGAGAAACGGAAGAGGTTATAGATCTCTGACACGAGGGTGCAAGATGGGAAAATTCTTTTTTACGGGTGATCTCTTTGGCTCGTTCCTGGAACCGTAGATCAATTCGATTGGCAAGATTTATTAAATCATCTAGAGAGGTTGGAACGTCCCGACCGGCAAGTTCGTCTTTAATACGGCCGGACAGACCCTCCCAGAAGACCGAAATTAGAGCTTCATTGTCCCAAGCTAGTTCTGAGGCTAAAGTCCGGAACCGTATGGCATATTGACCAACGGTGAGACTCTCCTGACGGAGACGCAGCAGAGATGATGCAGAGGAAGTCTTCCGTCCAGGTTCGTCGAATACCTTCCGGAAGGCCGAGAGAAAAGCAGGCAGGTCAGATACCAGAGGATCCTCTCTCTCCCAGAGAGGATTAAGCCAGGCCAGGGCTTCTCCGGTGAGATGGGACATGATGAAGGCAATTTTGGCCCGGTCAGAGTTAAACTGGTGTGCCAGGAGTTCAAAATGCAGGGTGCACAGATTAATGAAACCCCGAGCCAGAGCAGGATCGCCTCCAAACCTAGGAGGAGCTGACAGTCGGGGTCCGGGAATGGAAACCACGGAATTGGGAATCAGCGGGACTGACGGATTATGAGTCATGGCTCCAGCGATGGTTGCAAGTGATGATTTCAGAGTGTCCAGACGGGATTTGACGTTCCGCAGGTGACCCAGGATGGTCTCCTGTTGAGACCTCTGGCGAGACAGCTCATGACACAGTTCCGGGAGTGAAGGGGTTTGGGTGCCACCGGGTTCCATGGCCCGAGCAAACTGTAACGGGTCTGGTGGGTGGAACTACTGACGAGACAGGTCAGGTTGGTGGAACCACAAAGCTTTATTATACAAGAGATTTTACTTGTAAGAGAGCGGGTGGCACCTGGGAAAAGGGCAGGGATTCACGGCAGAGGATATAGGTAGTTTCTGGACAGGCAGGTTTGTCACAGCAAGTGACCAAGGAAGTCTCTGGGCAGGCAGGTTGTAACGGTAAGTAACCGAGGCAGTCTCTGGACAGGCAGGTTGTCACGGCAAGTGACCAAGGCAGTCTCTGGGACAGGCAGGTTGTCACGGCAAGTGACCAGGCAGTCTCTGGGACAGGCAGGTTGTCACGGCAAGTGACCAGGCAGTCTCTGGGACAGGCAGGTTGTCACGGCAAGTGACCAGGCAGTCTCTGGGACAGGCAGGTTGTCACGGCAAGTGACCAGGCAGTCTCTGGGCAGGCAGGTTGTCACGGCAAGTGACCAGGCAGTCTCTGGGCAGGCAGGTTGTCACGGCAAGTGACCAGGCAGGCAGGTTGTCACAACAAGTGACCAGGCAGACTCTGGGCAGGCAGGTTGTCATGGCAAGTGACCAGGCAGTCTCTAGACAGGCAGGTTGTCACAGCAAGTGACCAGGCAGGCTCTAGACAGGCAGGTATATACGACCTGATATGGTGGAGCCTCCAGGTAGGCTGCAGTCGGATGGCAGATGATCGCTCCCAGGTGAGCAGGCAAGAGCCGGGGATCTCTGCAGATGATGTCCGAACTTCCGGATGGAGCTGCAGTCGGATGGCAGATGATCGCTCCCAGGTGAGCAGGCAAGAGCCGGGGATCTCTGCAGATGATGTCCGAACTTCTGGATGGAGCTGCAGTCGGATGGCAGATGATCGCTCCTAGGTGAGCAGGCAAGAGCCGAGGATCTCTGCAGATGACGTCCGAACCTCTGGATGGAACTGCAGACGGATGGCAGACAGGCAAGCCGACAGGTAACAGGCAGGTAACTGGAATCAGGAGCTGATGGCTGAAACAGAGTTAGACTGCACAGGAACAACATTGCTCGGGCACCTACATTAAGGAGGAAGCCCTTAATATAGGGTGGAGTCCTCCAGCATTGGCTGGAGACTGATTTGGAAAATGCGCGCGGCTCCTTTAAGAGCGGGGGAGGGTGCGGGCGCGCGCCCTAAGGCCAGTAGCAGGGAAGGAGCGCGCGGGACCAGCAGGGCGGAAGGAGGACGCCATAGGCGCAGAGGGGGCTGGGAGCACTGAGGACGCTGAGCGCAGGTGAGGAGAGCGACGTCCCTGTCTGGCAGCAGGCAGGGACGCAGGCGCTACACTGGTGTAGAGGTACTCCTTCACTTTGATGTGGGCTCTGGCGCTGAGCCCACATCTTTTCCGGCACATGTCAGCTGTTTTGAACAACTAACATGTGCCCCTAAAGGTACTGCCACACTTAGTGATCTCGTTAGCGATCTCAATAACGACGCAAGCTAATGAGATCGTTTTTGTGATCGTTTTAATGTCTCTAGTAGCTGCCACACTTAGTGATCTCGTTAACGACTCAAAAGCGGTTAGCGATCTCATTAACGACTTTAACGGTCATTGCGATGTAAAAAACAGCGCACATCACTCACAAAAGGTGCCAGACACAGCGATATAGGCTCACCAGCGGGACACCAACGATCTAAATACGGTCCAGAACTCTAGTGAACGATCAGCGAGATCACAGCAGGGGCCACGTCGTTGCTACATGCCACACACGTTAGCGTCACGAACGAGATCGCTAAATAGTGACGTATTTTAGCGATCTCGTTAGCGACGCTGTTTAGTGTGGCATACCCTTAAGAGCAGCATTTAACGCGCACTTCCAGCAAGCGCACTGGAAATCCCGCCCATCGGTGACCCTGTCACGTGATCGCCGATTGATTGGCATGACAACCAGAGGTCCCCAGCAGACCTCTATGGTTGTCACTGCCGTAATGCTATGAGCGCCACCCACTAGCCAAAACCGCATGGACCAGGGATCATCCCGCCGAACTCCCACTCACCTTTTAACATGAGCAAAACGCTGCTCAGACAACACAGGGTGAGGGTAAAACAGTGCAGCAATGCTTTATTGTACCACAAAACAGGCAGATAACACATAGAACAGTCCCAGCACAGTACCCAAGATGATGCACATTACAGAGTCTCACCCTTCTGCTGACTCACCGGGATAATAGTAGCTGTGACTCTGAGGCTTGCAGGGTCGCTGCCCCACCTGTGGCACGCACACAGAGAGGAGGTAACGACAAGCGATGGAAGATGACAGTCCATACAAGGCCAGTTGATCCGAGGATCACAATCTGGCTTCATCTTCCATGGTCGACTACTCCACATGTGGCACGCACACAGAGAGGAGGTAACAAGTGTAGGAAAATGACAGTCCATTGAGTCCATACAAGGTACAAGGCCAGTTGATCCAAGGATCACAACCTGGCTTCTCCAAATGTATCCATGGTTCAGTGATGGTCTATGGACCAGATCTGTATTCTTCCAACCGAGGCTGAAAACCCATAGGATGTTTCCTATAGAATGATAGATCCATTTGCCTTGTGATGATGTGGCTGCTGTCCTGTCTCTGGTTCTTTTGAGATGTATGGATGTCTTGGCAGAATCTCTCTGGCTGTTTCTCTTTGTCTCTTTATACAGGCATGTAACATTTTTTGACTTAACAAGTGTCCCTCATTCAGTATTTACATAAAGGGTAAGAATGGAGATGAGATCAAGTAGCATTAAGGGTATGCCACACTAAACAACATCGCTAACGGGATCGCTAAAAAACGTCACTATTTAGCGATCCCGTTAGCGATGTTGTTGTGTGCGGCATCTACCAGCGACGTGGCCCCTGCTGTGATCTCGTCCGTCGTCCTGATCGTTCCGGACCCTATTTTCATCGCTGGCGTCCCGCTGGTAAGTATCTAATCGCTGAGTGTGGCACCTTTTTTAGCGATTTAGCGGTACTTTTGTACCGCTAAAGTCGTTAAGGAGATCGCTAACAGCGATAGCGTCCTTAATGATATCGCTAAATTAGGTAGCTACTAGCGATATAGAAACAATCCCGCTAGCGATCTCATTAGTATGCGACGCTAACGAGATCGCTAGCGGGATTGTGTAGTGTGGCAGTACCTTACTTCATTATACTTCATTATTTAAACTAGCTTTTCCCTCTTTGCTTAAGAAGTCAACAAACTGGCTCAAAAAGACAATGCATAATTAGCATATCAGCAAACATCACTAGTGATCAAGGATAAGCGCACAATAAAAGTCAATATTACCGGCTTACATTAACAAAAGTCTGTTTTCTTGAACAACTAGAAATCAACACTTAAATGTAAAGCCAACACAGATAACACTCTATTAACCAGACGACTATTTTTTACCAAACGAAGAATAATAAACATACAATGCTGTATGTCTTCACAATGCCAAAAGTAAAAAAAATGTTTTTAAAAATATGAAAAAATATCAAAGTTCAAATCACCCCCCTTTTTCCCCATTCAAAATAAAAAAAAATCATACACATATTTGTTATAGCCGCATTCAGAATCGCCCGATCTATCAATATAAAAAAGAATTAACCCGATCGCTAAATGGATTATCGAGAAAAAATGTCAAAACGCCAGAACTGGTTATTTTGGTTGCCGCAACATTGCATTAAAATACAATAAAGGATGACCAAAAGATCGTATCTGCACCAAAATGGTATCCATTAAAAACGTCAGCTCGCACACAAAAAATAAGCTTTAACCCAACCCAAGATCATGAAAAATGCAGACGCGACGGGTATCGGAAAATGGCGCAATTCTTTTATACTTTACCTAATAAAGATGAGTTTTCCTTTTTTACTGATACAGTGGGTGCGGAAAGTATTCAGCCCCCTTTAAATTTTTCACTCTTTGTTTCATTGCAGCCATTTGGTAAATTCAATAAAGTTCATTTTTTCTCATTAATGTACACTCGGCACCCCATCTTGACTGGAAAAAACAGAAATGTAGAAATTTTTGCAAATGTATTAAAAAAGAAAAACTGAAATATCCCATGGTCATAAGTATTCAGCCCCTTTGCTCAGTATTGAGTAGAAGCACCTTTTGAGCTAGTACAGCCATGAGTTTTCTTAGGAATGATGTAACAAGTTTTTCACCCCTGGATTTGGGGATCCTCTGCCATTCTTCCTGGCAGATCCTCTCCAGTTCCGTCAGGTTGGATGGTGAACGTTGGTGGACAGCCATTTTCAGGTCTCTCCAGAGATGCTCAGTTGGGTTTAGGTCAGGGCTCTGGCTGGGTCAGTCAAGAATGGTCACAGAGTTGTTCTGAAGCCACTCCTTTGTTATTTTACCTGTGTGCTTAGGGTCATTGTCTTGTTGGAAGGTGAACCTTTGACCAAGTCTGAGGTCCAGCGCACTCTGGAAGAGATTTTCATCCAAGATATCTCTGTACTTGGCCACATTCATGTTTCATTTAATTGCAACCAGTCGTCCTGTCCCTGCAGTTGAACACCACCCCCATAGCATGATGCTGCCACCACCATGTTTCACTGTTGGGATTGTATTGGGCAGGTGATGAGCAGTTCCTCATTTTCTCTACACATACTGCTTACAATTATCACAAAAAAGTTCTATCTTCGTCTCATCAGACCAGAGAATCTTATTTCTCATAGTCTGGGAGTCCTTCATGTGTTTTTAGCAAACTCTAAGAGGGCTTTCTGTTGTGAATGGGTTTGAGATGAGTTCTGAGCAGAGGCTTCCTCTGGTGGTTACAAGCGGTGCTGGTCTGTCCAGTGAAGATTGTGAGGACTGGGAATCAGGTGTTACTGACTGGTCCTATATAAGGGAGTCACTTTCCCATCAGGGTTGCCGGTGATCAATTGTTCTGGTCTGAATCCTTCATTCCTGTTTCCCTTGTAGCCTGCTGTGTCGTGTCTGCATCTCCTGCTAACAGATAAGACATTTTCTTCTTTTTGTTTTTTGTGCTATATTTTTGCATTTTGTCCTGCACTTCTGTGGGGGCCTTCTGGGTCCCCTCCGGGGGCTTTTGCCCTCTCAGTTTAGTTCAGCCACTGATGTTTGTACTTTTGCTTTTTCCAGTTTTTTCAGTGGCTGCTGTTTTGATTTTGTTACACCAGAGAACTAATTTAGGTGGAAGAGGTCGTGTGATCTCAGTTGTTTTTGAAATTAGTAGAGTTGGTGCTTTTCAGGGTTTTCTGGGATTGCAGTAAGTACCCTTCCTATCCTTTTCTATTTAGTTAGTTTGGGCCCCAGCGTTTGCTCATACTATTTTCTTTCTGTGTCAGTATTTCATCTTGTCTAACCGCCATTACATGTTTGGGGGCTTTCTATTATCTTTGGGGTTCTGCTCCGGGGCAGATAGCTTTCCTATTTCTATCTTTAGGTGTAGTTAGTTTCTCAGGCTGTGACGAGGCGTCTAGGACCAACGTAGGAACGCTCCACGGCTGCCTCTAGTTGTGGTGGTTAGTCAGGGTACTGCAATCTCATAGATTCCAACTGCTCTGGTGTATTGCCTTTTTTGCCTGCACTCCTCAGCTGCCGAAACATAACAGTGTCATCGGCCCAAAAGTTGAAAATTGTATGGTACTCACAGAAGGGAAAAAATATTGTGAAAGAAATAAGGTTGTCAGAGTTGTCAGAGATATTTTTCTGTTTGTTGCTTTTTTTTCCCTCTGTATCTCTGGGTGCTGGGGAGGATCTTTTCTCTCAATGGAGTTTGCACAGTTGTCTGGCCGTGTGGATCAGCTTGCCGCTGAGGTTCGGAGTATTGCTATCTATCTTGCTGGGTTGCCTGTTGTGGAACCTAGGATTCCCATGCCAGATTTGTTTTTAGGGGATCGAGCTAAGTTTCAGAATTTCAAAAATAATTGTAAATTGTTTTTTGCCTTAAAATCTAAGTCCCCAGGGAACGCAGCGCAGCAGGTTCAAATTATCATCTCTCTCCTGCGCGGCGATCCTCAGGATTGGGCTTTTTCCCTGACACCTGGGGATCCTGTTTTGAGTGATGTTGATGCATTTTTTCAGGCTTTGGGGTTATTGTACGATGAGCCTAATGTCACTGATCAAGCTGAAAAAGCCTTGTTGGCATTAAATCAGGGGCTTTATGACGCTGAGTTATACTGTCAGAGATTCCGTAGGTGGGCAGTCCTGACCAAATGGAATGACGACGCTTTGGCAGCCCTTTTCCGGAAGGGTCTGTCAGATAATGTAAAGGATGTTATGGTGGGATTCCCTGTCCCCTCTGGTCTCAATGATTCTATGTCATTAGCGATTCAAATTGACAGACGTTTGCGTGAGCGGAGAAGTATGCGTGGAATAGTGTTGCCTTGTGAACCAGCTTCTGAACCCATGCAGTGTGATAGAGTGGTGTCTGGGGCACAGCGTCATGAGTTTCGAAAGCGCAATGGGTTATGTTTCTACTGTGGTGATGCCTCTCATGCTATTTCAGTCTGCCCTAAGCGGGGAAGACCTTTTGCAAACTCAGTTGTCTTGGGTAGTATTCAGACTAAGTTTTTATTAACTGTCACTCTGATATGCTCTCTGTCCTCATTTTCTGCTCAGGCTTTCGTTGATTCTGGAGCAGCTATTAACCTGATGGATTATGATTTTGCTAAACGTTGTGGGTTTCCCTTGATACCCCTACAGAAGTCTATTCCCCTACTGGGGATCGATTCTACCCCTTTGGCTGAGAATAAACCCCAGTTTTCTACTCAGGTGATAATGAGGGTTGAACCTGATCACCAGGAGTGCTGCAAATTTTTGGTTCTGTATAATCTGCATGACATTATCGTGCTGGGTTTCCCTTGGTTACAGTCTCATAATCCTGTTTTGGATTGGAAATCTGTGTCTGCAACCAGTTGGGGCTGCCAATGTGTTAATACCAACACCCTGTTTTTTCTGCCTCCCCCCAGGCTCAGGATGTTCCTGACTTTTTGACTGATTTTTCTGATGTGTTTAGCGAAAGTAAATCTGCATCCTTGCCTCCCCATAGGAGCTATGACTGCGCTATTGAATTAGTGCCGGGTAGTAAATTCCCTAAAGGTCGCCTTTTTAACTTGTCTGTACCTGAACATGACGCTATGCGGTCTTATATCAAGGAATCATTGGAGAAGGGTCATATCAGACCATCCTCTTCACCCTTAGGTGCCGGTTTTTTCTTTGTGGCCAAAAAGGATGGTTCATTAAGGCCGTGTATTGATTATCGTCTCTTGAACAATATTACTGTGAAATATCAATACCCGTTACCCTTGATTTCTGACCTGTTTTCCAGGGTGAAAAACGCTACTTGGTTTACCAAGCTTGACCTCAGGGGGGCGTATAACCTTATTCGCATTAAGCACGGGGATGAATGGAAGACGGCATTCAATACCCCTGAAGGGCATTTTGAGTACCTAGTGATGCCCTTTGGGCTCACTAATGCTCCTTCCGTCTTCCAGTCCTTCATGAATGACATTTTCAGGGATTTTGTGGACAAATTTCTGATTGTTTATTTGGATGATATCTTGATTTTTTCTAATGACTGGGACTCTCATGTGAAACATGTTCGAACTGTGTTCCAGATTTTGAGAGAGAATGCTCTGTATGTGAAGGGATCAAAGTGTCTTTTTGGCGTACAGAGGATCTCATTTCTGGGATTCATTTTGTCCCCATCTGTTATTGAAATGGACCCGGTCAAGGTTCAGGCCATCTGTGATTGGGTCCAACCTACTTCATTAAAGGCTCTTCAGAGATTTTTGGGTTTTGCCAATTTTTATCGTAAATTTATTGGTAATTTCTCGGTTATTGTTAAACCATTAACTGATTTGACCAGAAAGGGTTCTGAAGTGGTGAATTGGCCTCCTGAGGCAGTCTCTGCATTTCAGGAACTTAAGCAGAGATTCACTTCTGCTCCTGTTCTACGGCAGCCTGATGTTTCTCTGCCATTTCAGGTGGAGGTTGATGCCTCTGAAATTGGGGCAGGTGCCGTTTTGTCCCAAAAAGATCCAGAGACCTCTAAAAGTAACCCTTGTGCCATTTTCTCTCGAAAATTTTCTCCTACTGAACGTAATTATGACGTGGGTAATCGGGAGTTATTGGCCATGAAGTGGGCTTTTGAAGAGTGGAGACATTGGCTGGAGGGAGCCAAACATCAGGTGGTGGTCCTTACGGACCATAAGAATCTGGTCTATCTGGAATCTGCCAAGCGACTCAATCCTAGACAGGCCAGGTGGGCCTTGTTTTTCACACGTTTTAATTTTGTGGTTTCCTTTCTTCCTGGCACTAAGAATGTTAAGGCGGATGCCCTCTCGAGGAGTTTCCTTGCGGACTCTCCTGAGTTATCTGATCCTTCTGTTATTTTGAAAGAGGGTGTAGTTCTTTCCGCCATCTCGCCCAATTTGAGACTTGCTCTGGAGGGGTGTCAGGAGGATAGGCCCGAGTGCTGCCCTGTTGGAAAATTGTTTGTCCCGGACCAGTGGAAGAAGAGTGTGATGTCTGAGATTCATTGTTCCGCATTGGCTGGGCATCCTGGAATTTTTGGTACCAGAGACTTGGTTAGTCGGTCCTTTTGGTGGCCTACCTTGTCTCGTGATGTCAGGGAATTTGTGCAGTCCTGCGGGACTTGCTCTCGCTCCAAGCCTTGCTCTCGCTCTAGTGGTTTGTTGATGCCATTGCCTGTGCCCAAGAGACCATGGACCCATATCTCTATGGATTTCATTTCCGACCTCCCTGTTTCTCAGAGAATGACCACCATCTGGGTAATTTGTGATAGGTTTTCCAAGATGATACATCTTGTGCCATTACCTAAGTTGCCTTCCTCCTCTGAATTGGTGCCGTTGTTCCTTCAGCACGTGGTTCGTTTACATGGCATTCCTGAGAATATTGTGTCTGACAGAGGAGTCCAGTTTGTTTCCAGATTTTGGAGGACTTTTTGTTCTAAACTGGGTGTTCAATTGTCTTTCTCCTCGGCATTTCATCCTCAGACCAATGGTCAAACTGAGAGAACAAACCAGACATTGGAGACTTATCTAAGATGCTTTGTGTCTGCTGATCAGGATGACTGGGTCTCTTTTTTGCCTTTGGCTGAGTTTGCTCTTAATAATAGGGCTAGCTCTGCCACTTTGATGTCTCCGTTTTTCTGTAATTCTGGGTTTCACCCTCGATTTTCTTCAGGACAGGCGGAGGCTTCTGTCTGTCCGGGTGTTGACTCTGTTGTGGAGCGTATGCAACAGATTTGGGACCAGGTAGTGGAGAGGTTGTCCCTCTCTCAGGAGAAGGCCCAGCGGTTTGCTAACCGGCATAGGACTGATGGTCCTCGGTTTAAAGTGGGGGACTTGGTCTGGTTGTCCTCAAAGAATATTCCTATGAGAGTAGCATCTCCTAAATTTAAGCCTAGGTTCATTGGACCTTATAAGATCATGGAGATTATTAATCCTGTTTCTTTTCGTTTGCTTCTTCCAGGGACATTTAAGATCCATAACGTGTTCCACAACTCCTTGTTGAAGAGGTTTGTTGAGGCAGTGGTTCCTGCTGCTGTGCCTCCTGACCCTGTTTTGGTTGAGGGCAATCTGGAGTATGTGGTTAGAAAATATTAGATTCTCGTTTTTCTAGACGGAAACTCCAGTATTTGGTTAAATGGAGAGGTTATGGTCAGGAAGACAATTCTTGGGTGTTTGCTTCGGACATCCATGCTAGGAGACTTATCCGTGCGTATCATAGAACTCATCCTGACCGACCTAGTTGCTCAAATGAGGGTTCGGTGACCCCTCCTCAAGGGGGGGGTACTGTTGTGAATGGGTTTGAGATGAGTTCTGAGCAGAGGCTTCCTCTGGTGGTTACAAGCGGTGCTGGTCTGTCCAGTGAAGATTGTGAGGACTGGGAATCAGGTGTTACTGACTGGTCCTATATAAGGGAGTCACTTTCCCATCAGGGTTGCCGGTGATCAATTGTTCTTGTCTGAATCCTTCATTCCTGTTTACCTTGTAGCCTGCTGTGTCGTGTCTGCATCTCCTGCTAACAGATAAGACATTTTCTTCTTTTTGTTTTTTGTGCTTTATTTTTGCATTTTGTCCTGCACTTCTGTGGGGGCCTTCTGGGTCCCCTCCGGGGGCTTTTGCCCTCTCAGTTTAGTTCAGCCACTGATGTTTGTACTTTTGCTTTTTCCAGTATTTTCAGTGGCTGCTGTTTTGATTTTGTTACACCAGAGAACTAATTTAGGTGGAAGAGGTCGTGTGATCTCAGTTGTTTTTGAAATTAGTAGAGTTGGTGCTTTTCAGGGTTTTCTGGGATTGCAGTAAGTACCCTTCCTATCCTTTTCTATTTAGTTAGTTTGGGCCCCAGCGTTTGCTCATACTATTTTCTTTCTGTGTCAGTATTTCATCTTGTCTAACCGCCATTACATGTTCGGGGGCTTTCTATTATCTTTGGGGTTCTGCTCCGGGGCAGATAGCTTTCCTATTTCTATCTTTAGGTGTAGTTAGTTTCTCAGGCTGTGACGAGGCGTCTAGGACCAACGTAGGAACGCTCCACGGCTGCCTCTAGTTGTGGTGGTTAGTCAGGGTACTGCAATCTCATAGATTCCAACTGCTCTGGTGTATTGCCTTTTTTGCCTGCACTCCTCAGCTGCCGAAACATAACAGCTTTCATATGTCTGGCACTGACTGAGGAGAGGCTTCCGTCGTGTCACTCTGCCATACAGGCCCGACTGATGGAGGGCTGCAGTGATAGTTGACTTTGTGGAACTTTCTCCCATCTCCCTACTGCATCTGTGGAGCTCAGCCACAGTGATCTTGGGGTTCTTTACCTTTCTCAACAAGGCTCTTCTCCCATGATTGCTCAGTTTGGATGGACGGCCAGGTCTAGGAAGACTTCTGGTGGTCCCAAACTTCTTTCATTGAAGAATTATGGAGGCCACTGTGCTCTTAGGAACCTGGAGTACTGCAGAAATTCTTTTGTAACCTTGGCCAGATCTGTGCCTTGCCACAATTCTGTTTCTGAGCTCCTTGACCAGTTCCTTTGACCTCATAATTCTCATTTGGTCTGACATGCACTATGAGCTGTGAGGTCTTATATAGACAGGTGTGCTCCCTTACAAATCAAGTTCTATCAGTGTAATTACACACAGCTGGACTCCAATGAAGGAGTAGAACCATCTCAAGGAGGATCACAAGGAAATGGACAGCATGTGACGTAAATATGAGTGTCTGAGCAAAGGGTCTGAATACTTATGACCATGTGATATTCCAGTTTTTTTTTTTTAATAAATTGGCAAAAATTTCAACATTTCTGTTTTTTTAGTCAAGATGGGGTGCAGAGTGTACATTAATGAGAAAAAATTAACTTTTTTGAATTTACCAAATGGCTGCAATGTATCAAAGAGTGAAAAATTTAAAGGGGTCTGAATACTTTCCGAACTCACTGTGTATATATATATATATGTATATATATATATTATACATACATACATACTATATATGATTATCCCTTGATTAAAAGATTCACTGACAAAAGGATAAAATTAAACTTTATTAATTCCAAATGTAAAACTATACCCATAATTCACCCCCTGAAGGTTAGTCAGTAGGTGACTAATAGAAAAAACATGTAGCCCACAGTTCAGTATATAGGGTGAGGTGACGTATACACATTCACTCTCCAAGCCTCTCATTTCTACTGGTTTCGTTGTCCTCAGCAAAGGCGACTCATCAGGAGACTATTTAATATTGACCTATATTCAAGCGAGACTAGACAAAAAAAAGTAAGGTGAGGACGATGAAACCCGTAGAAATGAGAGGCTTAGAGAGTGAGTGTGTATACGTCACCTCACCCTATATACTGAACTGTGGGGTACATGTTTTTTCTATTAGTCACCTACTGACTAACCTTCAGGGGTGAATTATGGTATAGTTTTACATTTGGGATAAAGTTTAGATTTATCCTTTTATCAGCAAACATGAGGAATGACAAGAGACAACCCATTTAAGAAGATTAAATTTTGGTTAAAACTATTCCAACATTATGAACATAAACAAGGCTTCTCCCCCATGTGCTGTGAACACTTTTGATCTGGCTTCTGAGTTTGGGCTCCCTCTGGTGGTTGTTGCTGGTAATGGAGCTGGTCTGGCTGACAGAAGTCAATCAACTGAAGAGGATGATTGGAGGACAGGTGTTACTGACTGGACAGATTTAAGTGAGCAGCCTTCCTTTAGTTGTTGCCGGTGACTTGGTTTTCTTCCTGAGCCTTCTGGAAGTCTGCTTGCTCCCTGCTTTGTCCTGCATCTTTCAGATAAGTTATTTGTCTGTTTTAATCTGTGGCATTTCTTCTCTTTTTGCTTTTCTCTGTTCTCTGCCTTGGTGTGAGTTCAGTCGGGTTCCCTGCTGGGACCTGTGCTGGATTCTGTTTTCATTTGCCACAGCTTATGTCAGTGTTTTCTGTATTTCTAGTATTCTGTTATTTCAGTATCTGTTGTTTTGCATCCAGTTCACATCACAGTTCTGATTTAGTGGGGGAGAGGTCGTGGGGCCTCAGTATTTTTGCATATCAGACGTGTTGGAATTTTTCTTAGGGTTTTTGCGGGATTGCAGACAGTATCCTGTCCTGTCTTGTTCTATCCAGTTTGGGCCCCCAGCATTTGCTTACTCTATTTTCTGCCTGTGTTTAGTACTTCATCTGTCTCACCGGCAATATATGTTTGGGGGCTATCTATTCCTTTGGGGGCTCTACTCCGGGCAGTTTAGCTTTCCACTTTCTCTCTTTAGGCTAAGTTAACTCTTTGGCTGTGTCGAGGCATCTAGGGCATAGTAGGTACGTCCCACGGCTAATTCTAGTTATGTTGTCAGTTTAGGGGTCTGCAATCTGCTAACACCTCTCTGGGTGTTTGGTTGCCTAGCCTATTTCTCTATTATCCTCCTCGGTTACCAAATCATAACACCCATGTGATGTCTCTGATGTTTATTAACAGTTTATTTCCAAGTAAAATATTTCCCACATTAAGTAAATGAAAAAGACTTCTCCTCTGTGTGACTGCTCTGATGTCTAACAAGATGCCATTTCTGGATAAAACATTTCCCACATTCTGAACAGGAAAAAGGCTTCTCCCCTGTGTGAGTTCTCTGGTGACTAACAAGAAGCACTTTCCAGCTAAAACATTTCCCACATTCTGAACAGGAAAAAGGCTTCTCCCTGTGTGAGTTCTTTGGTGCTTAACAAGATTCCCTTTGTGGGTAAAACATTTCTCACATTCTGAACAGGAAAAAGGCTTCTCCCCTGAGTGAGTTCTCTGGTGATGAACACAATCTGATTTATGGCTAAAACATTTCCCACATTCTGAACATGAAAAAGGCTTCTCCCCTGTGTGAGTTCTCTGGTGGGTAACAAAATGTGATTTATGTGCAAAATATTTCCCACATTCTGAACAAAAAAAAGGTTTCTCCCCTGTGTGAGTTCTTTGGTGGGTAACAACATGTGATTTACGTGCAAAACATTTCCCACATTCTGAACATGAAAAAGGCTTCTCCCCTGTGTGAGTTCTCTGGTGATGAACACAATCTGATTTATAGCTAAAACATTTCCCACATTCTGAACATGAAAAAGGCTTCTCCCCTCTGTGAGTTCTCTGGTGGTTAACAAAATATGATTTCTCTGCAAAATATTTCCCACATTCTGAACAAAAAAAGGTTTCTCCCCTGTGTGAGTTCTTTGGTGGGTAACACAATGTGATTTACGTGCAAAACATTTCCCACATTCTGAACATGAAAAAGGCTTTTCCCCTGTGTGAGTTCTCTGGTGGATATCAAGAACCGATTTATGATTAAAACATTTCCCACATTCTGAACAGGAAAAAGGCTTCTCCACTGTGTGAGTTCTTTGGTGTGTAACAAAATGTGATTTCCATGTAAAACATTTCCCACATTCTGAACATGAAAATGACTTCTTTGCTTTAGGAACAGTTTGTTTTTTAATGCCTCTTTTGTGACTTTGATTTTCCTTAGTAGTCAGTAATGAATCAGAAGATGGGATCTGTTTCATAGGATCAGATGACAGATATTTTCTGTGAATTGATGATGATGTATCTGGAGTAATGGCATTCACTTCAGTTGTATCTTGTAAGATCTCAAGATCATCAGATTTAAAAATTGAAGATGTCATCTGTCCCTCTGATCTCCTGGTACAGTCATCTGCTAAGATATAAAACAATTTTTTTAAATAAAATATCCTTAAGTTTTATATTTTTGAACATTTTTACTTAAACTGCCCTTAAAATGGCAAGCTGTGTAAAAAAACTGTAATTATTTACCAAGACAATGACTGTTCACAGCCTAATAGAAAACCTTGGTGGATGAACCAGTAGAGCGAGGTGTTCAACTGTTTGTTCATTCTGCCTCCCAAATATCGAATAAAAAGAAACCAATCAATGTTATGTAGGCGAAAATAATACCAATTCTCATCACACAAAAAACAAGTCCCCACTCAGGTCCATCATCTGTCAATGGAAAAACAGAGGTTCACACATTATTAGTGGCTCAAGGGCTGTTGAAAAGCAACAAGGTTTCCATAAACCAATCCAGCAAAATCGGCTCTCAATTCTGAGTCTTGCAGTGGGCTCAAACAACATTTAGGATCCCTGAATTTAGCAATATTATAGTGAGAAGAATCCACTTAATTTTTGGTGTGTGTCTCCTGGAGCACAATCTGGGTAAGAAAATGGCAAATGTGTAATTTTCACTCTCCAACATCCAGTGCGTGTTAATTTCCAGAAAGTGGCTGTGGAGTCAAAATATTTACTCCTAAGGATAATAACCCTCTTTGAATTAATTTATAAAATGGTATCACTTTATGGGGATTTCGACTATCCTGGTTTTCTGTCATTTAGTCATATTAGGGCTTCTGCATATGGTGTGTCCAATCTCATCTGGGATCTGTTCCTGCTGTCCAGCTGGAGTAATCTGCTCCCTACTTCAGCTAGTTGGAAACTACCACACCCTACTAAAGCTCAAACCACATGGCCGGAATCTGTCAGAAACAGCATTGTTCTCCTCTGGTTCAATCCTCTGTGCTCAGCTTGCGGCTTGTGTATTTGTTTCCTGTTGTGACCGTGGCCCGTTTACTGACTACTCTTGTGTCTTCTTAATCAGTATTGTCCTTCTGGTTCTGACCCAACTACCTGACTATTCTTCTTGCAATCTAATACTACAGAATAGCAGGTAACAACATGGTCCAAGCCTAGGGGTCCCAGTATAAGTCCAGATCCATGTAATGGGGTTAAAGGGTGATGAGCAAGGCAATCCTTGGGATATGGAAAGCAGAGAAGATAGTTCTAAGCATGTTCATGGTGGACGTCTTTTGAGTTGCCAGGTGACCATGAACAGAGCTCCCAATACATTGTGTCTGCAAACTATTCCAGACAGATCTGCATTCAAATAGCTAAATGGCGCTCCTTCCCTTCTGAACACTGCCATGTGCCCAGAGAGTAGTGTGCAATCGTATGTAGGGTGTTGTGAAAAGCTGAAAAATGGCCATTTGTTCTTTATTATCCTTTGTGAAAAATTCCTAAGTTATCACCACATAAAGTGTCACATGTCAGATATTAAAAATGGGGCCTGATTAAGAACCCGATTATGGTCATTATTCTCCCGTCACTTTGCACTCATTATGTGACTATTTTATGAAGTTTGTCTCGTCCCAATATATGTCCTTTAGTAATTAATAAAATTGTGTCTATTTATGCAGCAATTGGTGACTCAATTTTTCTCTATTTTCCATATGTTCTTGAGTCTTTTTTTCATTATTACTTATGGGAATATTCGGCACACTGGTGTCTTTATCTGAAGCATGTATCTTTGGAGTTTCTTTGTTATAAGTAAGAGATAGATGATACTGGACAGGCGCCGCTGGTGTCATTTTGCTGGATGTAATTTTTTTTCTAAGCCTCACAATATCCACAATATTATAGGCATTATCAACAATAATATCAATGCTATTATATGCATTATGTAAAAATGGGGGCAGGTCAGTGAGGGGTCAGCAACCGGTCATAAGCCAATAGAGATGCATATGTAATCAGACCACATAAAGCCCCGCCCACAGCCCCCACCCACAGCCCCGCCCCAGAGCACGAGAATCTCATTAACTGAAAACTACAAATACAGACTAAACAACAGTAAACCAGAGTTGCAGTCATTTATGGTGGACCATTGGAGCTACTATGAATCCTGACCAGGAGATTAGAGAAAGTATTAGTGCTCCCCATTTCAGGAGAGATTGTGCAGTAATCTGAATTTCTTAGGATCAAATACAATGTAATTTATGATGTGGAGTGAATCCATGAAACCAGGGCTGGAGCCACCACATCTCCTGCAGGGTGAATAATGTATATTACAGCCATGAGCCACGCACAGCTCAGAGATGTATCATGGCACAGGGGTGATGTGTTTTATGTAGTTTATCACAATCCTCCTTGAAGTTTGTTGGTTTTAATGCAAATTGAAAAGTCCGGATAAAGGGAAACTCTGCTGTTATTGTACAGAAATTCACACTTGGCCTCACTGCACATTTAATGGTGTCGATCATAAAAGGGAAGTTTGGCCAGAAAGACTGGACCTGGTCTTGTAGGGACCATATGAGACATTCAGCAGCACAGAAGGGAGAGAAGATTCATCCGATAAGATCTCAGGGATCTAGGAAGCCAACAGCATCATTACCCTCCGCTTTCTCTTACAGGCCCATCATAATATTTCCTTCAAGTGATTTTCTATCTTGTCAGCACATTCTATGTGCGCAGTCATTTGGCTTTACAGTTTCCAGATCTGGGCAGGTAACGGTCAGCGTCTCCTAATACCAGGGGGTAGGGTGATCCTTCAGGTGTAAGTTCTATAGAAAAGGGCTTTCAGTGACCAAAGTCATTTGAACAGTTTTGGGTGGAGGAGAATGTTGTGGTCTAGAGGGAAAATGGTGATCATGGTAATACGGCCGGACTACACCACCGATAAAGCAGTCACAGCCGGTGACTGAGAAGAATCTGTGACTTCTCTGCATTTAGTGGTTACTACTCACCTGGGTAGTCATATGTGGGAATCTCCTCTTTACACCACTCATCACCCCTCACATATGTCTCTGTAGTATTAATATGGGTCAGATCTTCACCCTGAAACAAATATTGTAAAAGTCACCGACAGATGGAGAAGTCCCATCTATGATCAGCTCTAATCCTGCCATCTCCACCGTTCTCATTACACAAGTATAAAACATATAATACTGGGGATAAAACAAGACTGAGCACAAGACCTTCACAGCCGTCTACACATCATAGGGGAGATCTCCTGACACCTTCTCTCCATCTACCTGATCATGCTGAGGAGCATTGGGATCTTCTTGGTTACAGTCCTGTGGAAGAAGAGGACGGGGACATCTCTCTGGTGTTATCCTCTTACTGGATAGATCTGGAGGAAACACATACAGGGAGTGAATTCATTCTTTACATACAGATAATTATAGGCCGTGTGTATTTAGTCCTGTCTATTACCTGGTGATGTGAGGGGCTGGGGAACCTCCATTATGACAATCTTGTACAGATCTCTGTGTCCTTCTAAATACTCCCACTCCTCCATGGAGAAATAGACAGCGACATCCTGACACCTTATAGGAACCTGACACATACAGGTCCTTCTCAAAAAATTAGCATATAGTGCTAAATTTCATTATTTTCCATAATGTAATGATTACAATTAAACTTTCATATATTTTAGATTCATTACACACCAACTGAAATTTGTCAGGTCTTTTATTGTTTTAATACTGATGATTTTGGCATACAACTCCTGATAACACAAAAAACCTGTCTCAAAAAATTAGCATATCAAGAAAAGGTTCTCTAAACGAGCTATTACCCTAATCTTCTGAATCAACTAATTAACTCTAAACACATGCAAAAGATTCCTGAGGCTTTTAAAAACTCCCTGCCTGGTTCATTACTCAAAACCCCCATCATGGGTAAGACTAGCGACCTGACTGATGTCAAGAAGGCCATCATTGACACCCTCAAGCAAGAGGGTAAAGGGTATGCCACACTAAACAACATCGCTAACGGGATCGCTAAAAAAACGTCACTATTTAGCGATCCCGTTAGCGATGTTGTTGTGTGCGGCAGCTGCCAGCGTTGAGCTTCCTGCTGTGATCTCGCTCGTCGCTGGAATCGTTCCGGACCCTATTTTCGTCGCTGGCGCCCCGCTGGGTAAGTATATATCGCTAAGTGTGGCACCTTTTTTAGCGATTTAGCGGTACTTTTATACCGCTAAAGTCGTTAAGGAGATCGCTAACCGCGATAGCGTCGTTAACTATATCGCTAAATGTGGCCGACACTAGTGATATAGAAACAATCCCGCTGGCGATCTCATTAGTATGCGACGCTAACGAGATCGCTAGCGGGATTGTGTAGTGTGGCAGTACCTTAAGACCCAGAAAGAAATTTCTCAACAAATAGGCTGTTCCCAGAGTGCTGTATCAAGGCACCTCAATGGGAAGTCTGTTGGAAGGAAACAATGTGGCAGAAAACGCTGTACAACGAGAAGAGGTGACCGGACCCTGAGGAAGATTGTGGAGAAGGACCGATTCCAGACCTTGGGGGACCTGAGGAAGCAGTGGACTGAGTCTGGTGTAGAAACATCCAGAGCCACCGTGCACAGGCGTGTGCAGGAAATGGGCTACAGGTGCCGCATTCCCCAGGTAAAGCCACTTTTGAACCATAAACAGCGGCAGAAGCGCCTGACCTGGGCTACAGAGAAGCAGCACTGGACTGTTGCTAAGTGGTCCCAAGTACTTTTTTCTGATGAAAGCAAATTTTGCATGTCATTCGGAAATCAAGGTGCCAGAGTCTGGAGGAAGACTGGGGAGAAGGAAATGCCAAAATGCCTGAAGTCCAGTGTCAAGTACCCACAGTCAGTGATGGTGTGGGGTGCCATGTCAGCTGCTGGTGTTGGTCCACTGTGTTTCAAGGGCAGGGTCAATGCAGCTAGCTATCAGGAGATTTTGGAGCACTTCATGCTTCCATCGGCTGAAATGCTTTATGGAGATGAAGATTTCATTTTTCAGCACGACCTGGCACCTGCTCACAGTGCCAAAACCACTGGTAAATGGTTTACTGACCATGGTATTACTGTGCTCAATTGGCCTGCCAACTCTCCTGACCTGAACCCCATAGAGAATCTGTGGGATATTGTGAAGAGAAAGTTGAGAGACGCAAGACCCAACACTCTGGATGAGCTTAAGGCCGCTATCGAAGCATCCTGGGCCTCCATAACACCTCAGCAGTGTCACAGGCTGATTGCCTCCATGCCACGCCGCATTGAAGCAGTCATTTCTGCAAAAGGATTCCCGACCAAGTATTGAGTGCATAACTGAACTTTATTATTTCATGTTTTTTTTGTTTGTTTTTAAAAAACACTTTTATTTTATTGGACGGTTGAAATATGTTAATTTTTTGAGACAGGTTTTTTGTGTTATCAGGAGTTGTATGCCAAAATCATCAGTATTAAAACAATAAAAGACCTGACAAATTTCAGTTGGTGTGTAATGAATCTAAAATATATGAAAGTTTAATTGTAATCATTACATTATGGAAAATAATGAAATTTTTTGAGAAGAACCTGTACAATGATACCGTCATCCCCCGATCCCTTCATAGTGTTACTGTATAATGTCCCAGCATTCCCAGCAGTGTCACCTCTCCAGTCAGCAGCTCAATCATCTTGTAGATGAGTTCTAGGATCTTCTGGTCATTGATGTCCTCATGGATCAGGGGTGAGGTGGAGGCCCCGTGATTGGGCTCAGGGGTCTTCCCCATCCCTCAGACACAGGGTCCTGACAGCGATCACTAGAGGTCTTCACCACTGTGTAATCCTGGTAATGGAGAGATACATTAATAAATCTCACTACAGACATTTCCAGAGTCCTCACCTCTCCAGTTCTGTCCGTTATTCCCATAGATAAGAATGATGTAATGTGACGTCATCAGAATCTCTCACCTCTCCAGTGAGACGGAAGAGGATCTCTAGGGTGAGGTGTAATATCCTCTCCGCCATCTTGTCTCTGTCCATATCCATCTTTGATGGGTAAATCAGGAAAATTCTCTTCTATAGAAGATCTTCACTGAGAGGATCCGATATTGTAGAGACCTGAATGAGAAGAAGATGAGGCGATGTAACATCATAAGAATCCTGTAATAATACAATTACTGGAGATAATAAGGGAAACATATGAGGAGATTTATTATTTACAGGATTTAGTTTTCTTCTTGACATCTACTAATAAAACCTATATATTTAGGCCGCAGACAACAAGCAGTTTCTTCCTCGGAGTCGGCAGCTGAATACGTTCCTCATAGACTCATCTTCCATAACGCTAATTCTCCTCTCATTACCGACCCTGGAATCGGCATTAGTAATACTGCAGGAGATATTCATTACACGTGACATGAGGAATAACTACTTCATGATGAGGACGACATCTTCATCTTCTACTGCGGCTCTAGAGACATATTTGTCCAGAGTCGGTCCCTGACTCCATCCCCGCCGGCGTCTATATGAATGTTTCCCGTCTTCCCCGCACTGTAATCTTCTATCACGTTAGATCTCAGCTCTGATTCAACACACAGAGGTTTGAGGCTTTTAGAAAAGATTTTCTGTTTCCACAATCACAACGGACAGAAATGATCTGATCCCAAAGTCTCCATGTACAGTGATTTATGGGGTTTATTTCTGGCCTTAGACTTTCCTATATTACAAGAAAAACTCCAGAAAAAAAACAGATATTAACCCCTTTACCCCCAAGGGTGGTTTGCACGTTAATGACCGGGCCAATTTTTACAATTCTGACCACTGTCTCTTTATGAGGTTATAGCTCTGGAACGCTTCAACGGATCTTCGCGATTCTGATATTGTTTTCTCGTGACATATTGTACTTCACGTTAGTGGTAAAATTTATTCGATATAACTTGGGTTTATTTTTTAAAAAAACGCAAATATGGCAAAAATTTTGAAAATTTTGCATTTGGAGAGCCTCTGATGTGCCTAAACAGTGGAAACCTCACACAAGTGACCCCATTTTAGAAACTAGACCCCCTAAGGATCTTATCTAGATGTGTGGTGAGCAATTTGAACCCCCAAGTTCTTCACACAAGTTTATAACGTAGAACCAAAAAATTAAAAAATCATATTTTATCCACAAAAATTATCTTTTAACCCCAATTTTATTTCCCCAAGGGTAACAAAACCACAAAAGTTATTGTGCAATTTGTCCTGAGTACGCTGATACCCCATATGTGGGGGTAAACCACTGTTTGGGTGCATGGCAGAGCTCGGAAGGGAAGGAGTACTGTTTGACTTTTTCAACGCAGAATTGGCTGGACCCCATGTCGTGTTTGGAGAGCTCCTGATGTGCCTAAACAGTGGAAACCCCCCACAAATGACACCATTTTGGAAACTAGATCCCTCAAGGAACTTATATAGATGTGTGGTGAGAACTTTGAACCCCCAGGTGTTTCACTAAAATTTATAACGCCCGAGCATGAAAATAAAAAATTCATTTTTTCCACAAACATGATCTTTTAGTCCCCAACTTTTTATTTTCCCAAGGGTAACAGGAGAAATTGGACCCCAAAAGTTGTTGTCCAATTTGTCTTGAGTGCGCTGATACCTATAGGTGGGAGAAAACTACTGTATGGGCACACGTTGGGGCTCAAAGGGAAGTAGTGACGTTTTGGATTGCAGACTTTGATGGAATGGTCTGCGGGCGTCATGTCGCGTTTGGAGAACCCCTGATGTGCCTAAACAGTGGAAACCCCCCACAAGTGACCCCATTTTGGAAAATAGACCCCCCCAAGGAACTTATCTAGATGTGTGGTGAGCACTTTGAACCCCGAAGTGCTTCACAGAAGTTTATAACGTACAGCCGTAAAAATAAAAAAATCTGTTTTTTTTTTTTTACAAAAATGATTTTTTCGCCCAATATTTTATTTTCACAAGGGTAACAGGAGAAATTGGACTCCAAAAGTTGTCCAATTTGTCCTGAGTAAGCGGATACTCTATATTTGGGAGAAAACTACTGTATGGGCACACGTCGGGGCTAGGAAGGGAAGTAGTGACGTTTTGGTTGCAGACTTTGATGGAATGGTGTGCGGGTGTCATGTCGCATTTGGAGAGCCCCTGATGTGTCTAAACAGAGGAAATCCCCCACAAGTGACCCCATTTTGGAAAATTGACCCCCCCAAGGAACTTATCTAGATGTGTGGTGAGCGCTATGAAGCCCCAAGTGCTTCACAGAAGTTTATAACGTACAGCCGTAAAAACAGAAAAATAATTTTTAAAAAAAAAAAAAAAATGATATTTTCGCCCCCAATTTTTTTATTTTCCCAAGGGTAACAGAAGAAATTGGACCCCAAGAGTTATTGTGCAAATTGTCTTGAGTACACTGATACCCCATACGCGGGGGTAAACTACTGTTTGGGTGCATGGCAGAGGTCAGAAGGTAAGGAGCACCGTTTGACTTTTTCAACGCCGAATTGGCTGAAGTTGAGATCAGACGCCATGTCACATTTGGAGAGCCCCTGATGTGCTTAAACAGTGGAAACCCCCCAATTCTAACTCCAACCCTAACCGCACCACACCCCTTACCCTAGTCCCAACCCTAACCACAAACCTAATCCTAACATACTCCTAACCTTAATCCCAACCCTAACCCTAATCTGAGTCCCAACCCTAATCCTAAGTTTAGCCGCAACCCTAACCCTAACGAGAAAATGGAAATAAATACATTTTTTAATTTTATTATTTTTCCCTAACTAAGGGGGTGATAAAGGAGGGTTTGATTTACTATTTATAGCGGGTTTTTATGTTTGGCAGCTGTCACGCTAAAAGACGCTTTTTATTGCAAAAAATAGTTTTTGCATCACCACATTTTGAGAGCTATAATTTTTGCATATTTTGGCCCACAGAGTCATGTTAGGTCTTATTTTTTGCGGTTGACATTTTTATTGGTACCATTTTTGGGCACGTGACACTTTTTCATCGCTTTTTATTTCGATTTTTCGGAGGTTAGAAGGAACAAAAATCAGCAATTCATGAATTTCTTTTGGGGGGCGTTTATACAGTTCCGCGTGTGGTAAAATTGATAAAGCAGTTTTCTTCTTCGGGTCAGTACGATTATGGCGATACCTTTATATCATTTTTTTTGTTTTGGCGCTTTTATAGAATAAAAACAATTTTATATAAAAAATAATTATTTTTGCATCGCTTTATTCTGCGAGCTATAACTTTTTTATTTTTTCGCTGATGATGCTGTATGGCGGCTCGTTTTTTGCGGACAAGATGACGTTTTCAGTGGTACCATGTTTATTTATATCCGTCTTTTTGATCGCGTTTTATTCTACTTTTTGTTCGGAGGTATGATGATAAAGCATTGTTTTTTGCTTTGTTTTTTTTTTCTAAGGGGTTCACTAAAGGGGTTAACTAGTAGGACAGTTCTATAGGGCGGGTCATGATGGACACTGAGATACCAAATATGTGTACTTTTATTTTATTTTTTTTTATTTACATAAAGAAATTAATTTATTGGGGAATATTTTTTTTCCTTTGTTTTGCTTTTTTTTTTCACGTTATTTTCATTTTTTTAACTTTTTTACTTTGTCCCAGGGTGGGACATCACTGTATAAAGTCAGATCGCTGGTCTGACAGTTTGCACAGCAGTCTTTTAGACAAGCGATCTGACAGGCAGTGCTGCAGGCTTTCTCAGCACCTGCTCTCAGCAGGCACTGAGGAAGCCGCCTCCCTGCAAGACCCCGAAGGACCCTGCGTCCATCTTGGATCCGGGTCCTGCAGGGAGGAAGGTCCCTGGGAACAGCGCGCTGTTCTGAGGGTCTCACATAAGCACGCAGGAGCCCCCTTCCTGCGCGATGCTTCCCTATACTGCTGGAACACTGCGATCATATTTGATCGCAGTGTGCCAGGGGTTAATGTGCCGGGAGTGGTCTGTGATAATCAGCTGACACCCAGCCGCGATCGGCCTCGCTCCTCCCGGGAGCACGTCCGATCGCATGTGACGTACTATCCCGTCCATGGTCATACGGGCCCAGGTCACATGGACGGGATAGTACGTCCAATGGCAGAAAAGGGTTAAAATGTTTCTAAAGAAAATTGGCTCCAATAATTCTTGTAAGAAGAAAAAAATGGAAAAAGCAGAAGACACATTTTATAATTTTTAACATGTTAAACATTTATTAAAATTAACTCTTTTGGGCCCCAGAACATAGATGTACACCGCCGGGACGGCACAGGTGCGGCTGAAACAAAAACCCTGACAGTTTAACCACTTGCTGCTGTGAAAAGCAAACATGGCATCTAGGAAGGTGTGACAGAGTTTGGCTGAATGCCTCTCGCCTCCAAGTACTGGATAGTATGGGGCGGCCTAGTTACTACGATACTTACAGGCCTAATAATGGTGTCTGGGCTGCAATGTATGAAGGTCTATTAGGCCGGGCCAGAGGCAGCGTCCGATAAATTACCTTTTAACGCCCCCATACACATTAGACTAAAGTTACATGAAAGCACTGATTTTGGGGGGTATGGCGACCATATAATGTATTTGGGGCCTCCCGACAGATGATTGCACTCTATCGTGACAAAGCCCAAGAATTCACATTGACTTGCTTTGGCATGATAGAGTGCAACCTTTTTTTTTTTTGTATCCCGACAGATGATGTCAGGGCAGAGAAGGATCTGACATCCTGAATTTCAGAGGATAATCTTTTGTTCTTCCTGTAGATAATCCTCCTCTAGAGGAGTCTGGAGGCGACTCTCTCATACAGACCACAGGAAAGCTGGAATATGTGTGTGTATGGGGGAGTCGGGAGAGATAGTCGTCTGCCAAATGACCGTTCAGCCAGCTCTTATCTCATGTGTATGGGGCCGTTAGTATTACACTGACAGGCAGTGATGATACACGGCACTACAGTAGTACAGGGCATCACCGGAGCCATCAGAGGCTTGTATGTTGTATGATCGCACTGATCAGAGGGGTTTAAAAAAAGTTTAAAGTGGAAAAAAAAATATCACAGTTTCACCAACAAGAAATATCCATCACTATATGGAAAGCAGAGTCACTGCACAATGATAGTTAAAGGGAATCTGTCACCCTAAATTGGCGGGATATTTAAATGATGGCAGTCAGGTCAGATGGGCGGTGTTTTGGGTACTTGCCTTAACATGTTGTAAGCCGCTGTCTCCATTATTTCTGGGAATTGTAGTCGCTGCCCTCCATATAACGCGCCTGCGCATTGCAATCTGCGGGCAAAGCATACTGCAAGTGCGCAATTCAAGATTGCAATGCGCAGGCGCGTTATATGGAGGGCAACGACTACAATTCCCAGAAATAATGGAGACAGTGGCGAACAACATGTTAAGGCAAGTACCCAAAACACCGCACATCTGACCTGACTGCCATCATTTAAATATCCCGCCAATTTAGGGTGACAGATTCCCTTTAAGTCTCGTCCATAACTACTTTATTATACTCTATTATCCTGTATACAGTGGAGTAGATAGAAATCACAGATCCCACAGCAATAGCTGGAATTGGACCCTCCAACAGAAAGAAAAAAATCGAATCTATCTATATTTATCAGAGTCATATCTCCTGACTCTGCAGATCGCATGCTGTCTTTGTAGGCCCAGACCAGATGTTATGGAGATGATGAGGGATAACAACGTTCAAAAATAGACTTTCCTTTACTTATCAAGCACTTGATGAGAAGTATATACATCAGATAGCAGGCACAACACTTTATGATGCTTCTTCTGCATTATGCAGAGTCAGGAACTTTCCGGTTACATGTGGCAGTGCATAACTCTTGTTATAAGCCACAATAGTGCAGCAAACCTGAGCTAATGGCGTCTTCCTGCTCTTTGTCTCCGCTATGCTCCCTGCCTGGAATCAGAATTCTTACTGCCATTATATATTTGCTCACCTTCAGAACGTACTATCTGATGTCTCCCTCCTGGCACACAACACCCTATCAGGAGGACTGCAATCAGATAGACCGAAGGTCTGTATGTCTCACTTTCTGACTCATCACAAGGAAATTGTTCTCCTGTGTGCCCATGTAGCTCAGTATGAGGCCTCCCACACAGTATGACGGCCCCCACAGCACCTCACACAGTATTATAGCTAGAGATGAGCGAATATTTCAATGTTAAGTTCGGCTCACGATCGCCGAATTTGCAATATTCGCCAATTTAATAGTCGATTAAATCGCCGAATATAGCCGGACATGCAGAGCACGAAAGCCGGTGTTTCCCAAGCTGTGTGACAGTGTGGTAAACACCGGTGTAGCGCTGCTGATTGGCAATAAAATCATCCCAGCAGGTCAGAGAGCCGCAGTTTCCACGGTGATCGCTCATCTGTGATCAGAGGTAAAAAGTTTACCTCCGGTCACTGGTGTCAGCTGATGGGACTACAGCTCCCATCATCTGACACCTACAACCGCTAATAACAGTGAGAGCTGGAGCGGAGGATGGGAGGATTCATCAGCCGCTACTGCGCTGTAAATAATTAAAAAAAAGAAACGGCGTGGGTTCCCCTGTATTTTTGATAACCAGCCAGGCAAAACTCACAGCTGGGGGCTGCAACCCTCATCTGTCAGCTTCAGCAAGGCTGGTTATCAAGAATAGAGGGGTCTCCCCAAAAGCCGGCAATTCATGTGCAGCGTTCAGTAAAATCACAGCGTGACAGGTTAGAATAGAATAGATAGGACAGATATATACATAGATATATAGATGTCAGTGACACACACATATATATGTATATATATTACATAGATAGACAGATAGAAGAAAAGCTGGTAATTAAGCAGCCGCGAGGTGTAAAATCACAGCAGGAGCCGACAGGATAGAAGAGATGGATTACATACAGTAAGTACAAATAGAATAGGTAGATATACAGTTATGGCCAAGTTTTGAGAATGACACAAATATTAATTTTTACAAAGTCTACTGCTTCACTTTTTCTAATGGCAATTTGCATATACTCCAGAATGTTATAAAGAGTGATCAGCTTAACAGCAATTACTTGCAAAGTCAATATTTGCCTAGAAAATGAACTTTATCCCCCAAAACACATTCAACATCATTGCAGCCCTGCCTTAAAAGGACCAGCTAACCTCTTTTCAGTGATTGCCCATTAACACAGGTGTGGGTGTTGATGAGGACATGGCTGGAGATCAATCTGTCATGATTAAGTAAGAATGACACCGCTGGACACTTTAAAAGGAGGCTGGTGCTTGGCATCATTGTTTCTCTTCTGTTAACCATGGTTATCTCTAAAGAAACACGTGCAGTCATCATTGCAATGCAGAAAAATGGCCTAACAGGGAAGAGTATCGCAGCTAGAAAGATTGCACCTCAGTCAACAATCTATCGCATCATCAAGAACTTCAAGGAGAGAGGTTTCATTGTTGCCAAAAAGGCTCCAGGGCCCAAGAAAGACCAGCAAGCACCAGGACCGTCTCTTAAAAGTGTTTCAGCTGCGGGATCGGGCTACCAGCAGTGCAGAGCTTGCTCAGGAATGGCAGCAGGCAGGTGTGAGTGCATCTGCACGCAACTGTGAGGCGGAGACTTTTGGAGCAAGGCCTGGTCTCAAGGAGGGCAGCAAAGAAGCCACTTCTCTCCAGAAAAAAACATCATGGACAGACTGATATTCTGCAAAAGGTACAGGCAGTGGACTGCTGAGGACTGGGGTAAAGTTATTTTCTCTGATGAATCCCCTTTTCGATTGTTTGGGACATCAGGAAAACGCCTCATTCGGAGAAGACAAGGTGAGCACTACCACCAGTCTTGTCTCATGCCAACTGTTAAGCATCCTGAAACCATTCATGTGTGGGGTTGCTTCTCAGCCAAGGGGAGTCGGCTCTCTCACAGTCTTGCCTAAAAA
Source organism: Oophaga sylvatica (assembly GCA_033576555.1). NCBI lineage: Eukaryota > Metazoa > Chordata > Amphibia > Anura > Dendrobatidae > Oophaga > Oophaga sylvatica. The sequence continues at coordinate 54,418 of JARQOD010000504.1, forward strand.
CACAGCCATGAATAAAGAATGGTACCAGAATGTCCTCCAAGAGCAACTTCTCCCAACCCTCCAAGGGCAGTTTGGTGATCAACAATGCCTTTTCCAGCATGATGGAGCACCTTGCCATAAAGCAAAAGGTGATAACTAAATGGCTCAGGGAACAAAACATAGAGATTTTGGGTCCATGGCCTGGAAACTCCCCAGATCTTAATCCCATTGAGAACTTGTGGTCAATCATCAAGAGACGGGTGGACAAACAAAACCTAAAAATTCTGACAAAATGAAAGCATTGATTGTGCAAGAATGGACTGCTATCAGTCAGGATTTGGTCCAGAAGTTGATTGAGAGCATGCCAGGGAGAATTGCAGAGGTCCTGCAGAAGAAGGGTCAACACTGCAAATATTGACTTGCTGCATTAACTCATTCTAACTGTCAATATAAGCTTTTGTTACTCATATGTTTGCAATTATTATATTTCTGTCTGTGATAAAAACATCTGTCAAACACACATAAAAAACCAGAGGGCAGCAGGTCATGTGAAAATATACCGTATATACTCATGTATAAGCCGACCCGTGTATAAGCCGACCCCCCTAATTTTGCCACAAAAAACTGGGAAAACTTATTGACTCGCGTATAAGCCTAGGGTGAAAAATGATTATGCCCCATATGCTGCACAGATTATGCCCAATATGCTCCACAGATTATGCCTCCATATGCTCCAGATTATGCCCAATATGCTTCAGAGATAATGCCCCCATATGATCCACAGATTATGCCCCCATATGATCCACAGATTATGCCCCCGTATGCTCCAGATTATGCCCCCATATGTTCCACAGATTATGCCCCCATATGCTCCAGATTATGCCCCATATGTTCCACAGATTATGCCCCCATATGCTCCAAATTATGCCCCATATGTTCCACAGCTTATGCCCCCATATGCTCCAGATTATGCCCCATATGCTCCATATTATGCCCCCATATGCTGCACAATTATGCCCCATAGTATAGGCCTCATATGCTGCTGCAAAAAAAAAAAAATGACATACTCACCTCTCGTCGCTGGGGGCCAGTTTCCGGTGTCCTGAGCAGGCGGGGACACCGGGGCACTATGGGGGACAGGTGCCGATGTCACCGCTCGCTCAGGACCCGGCACCTGAGATATTTACCTGTCCTCTCTGCACCGCTTTGCTGCTCCCTCGGTCTGACTCCTCTGGCTGTGAATGATCTCGCAGGGGGCGGGGCGCTCACTAACGACATCATCGCGCCCTCTGCCTGATCATTCACAGCCAGAGGAGTCAGACCGAGGGACAGGTAAATATCGCTATACTCACCCCTCCACCGCGCGTCCCTGCAGCCTCTCCTCTTCTCCCGGCGCTCTCCGCAGCACTTCATTCCTGCAGCGGTCACGTGCTACCACTCATTAAAGTCATGAATATGTGCATATTCATGACTTTAATGAGCGGTGCCATGTGACCGCTGCAGGAAGGAGCCGGAGATCGTGGGAGAAGCAGGGGGGCTGCAGAGACCGCGCCGGCGGAGGGGTGAGTATGATCCGACACCCCCGCTCCCCCTCCCCCGCATATGACCCGCGTATAAGCCGAGAGGGGACTTTCAGCCCTAAAAAATGGGCTGAAAATCTCGGCTTATACATGGGTATATACGGTAATATTTGTGTCATTCTCAAAACTTTTGGCCATGACTGTACGTTATAAACTTCTGTGAAACACTTAGGGGGTTTAAAGTGCTCACCACACATCTAGATAAGTTCCTTTGGGGGGCTTGTTTCCAAAATGCGGTCACTTGTGGGGGTTTCCACTGTTTAGGCACATCAGGGGCTCTCCAAACGCGACATAACACCCGCAGACCATTCCATCAAAGTCTGCAATCCAAAACGTCAATACTTCTATTCCAAGTCCCGACATGTGCCCATACGGTAGTTTTCTCCCACATATGGGGATATCAGAGTACTCAGGACAAATTGGACAACTTTTGTGGTCCAATTTCTCCCGTTACCCTTGGGAAAATAAAATATTGGTGACTAAAAGATCATTTTTGGGGGAAAAATAGGATTTTTTATTTTCATGCCCGGGCATTATAAATTTGAGTGAAGCACTTAGGGGTTCAAAGTGCTCACCACAGATCTAGATAAGTTCCTTAGGGGTCTAGTTTCCAAAATGGGGTCACTTGTTGGGGGTTTACACTGCTTAGGCACATCAGGGGCTCTGCAAACTGAACATGACAGCCATCAAAGTCTGCATTCCAAAATGTCATTACTTCCTTTCTGAGCCATGCCGTGCGCCCAAACAGTATTTCCCCCCCACATATGGGGTATCAGCGTACTCAGGACAAATTGGACAACAACTTTTGGGGTCCAATTTCCTTGGGAAAAATCTAATTAAGGACTAAAAAAATCATTTTCAGCTGCAGATGGAAGGAAGAGGGCCACAGTATTCATTACTGATGGGTAGGCGGAGCCCCAGATAGGATGATACCTCAGATCAAAAAGCGTGTCGATCCGGCCCCTCCAGCACGGGCTCCTCCTACTCAGGTCTTCAGTCTAAGATTTGAGGTCTCAGAGGATAGTCGCTGCTGGAAGCAGCTCCTCAGAAGATTTTATTATTTTTTATCAGACATGAGACTTGGATCACCAGAAGTGGTCTAGAGGTCTCAGGGTCTCAGCGCTGCTGAACCCCAACCTCTCCCTTGGCGGATCTGTAATTACATGATGGTCCCTGCAGAATCTTGCCGGCCCTGGGGATGAGGACGGCTTTCCTAGCGGGGGCGCAAACCGATGGGGTCACTGCATTCCCCACCCTGAGGGGGAAGCATGGGCACAAGCGCCACAAATCCTGAGGTGTCACTGTGGCGCTAAGCTGGTGAGTACTCCACAATCATTTATATATTGTGTGTTTTTAGCGACTGCTGTGGCAGCGCTATTACATGTGTATCAGTATGCTTTTAGCACTGCGGTGGCAGCGCTATTTACATTTGTGTTAGTGACACTTGTGAGGTCAGTGTGATTCAGCGCTGCGGTGGCAGCGCTGTTACTTGTGTTTTTTCATCGCAGGCAGATGCCTGCAGGAGGAGGGGGAGCAGGAGCGAGGGAGCTTTGCGCGCTCATTTTTTGAGCTGGAAGGGGGCGTGGCTTAACGCTTCCCGGCTTTTCTGCAGGAAGCCCGTGTTCTGGGCTTCTCTTCCGGCTCCCTCACAGCGGCGGCCATTACAGCAGCTCCCGGGCTCCTCAGACTCTGCTCTTTTCGTATTAGACATCGCGGCCAGCTGGGTGAGTGTTATTTACTCACTCCACAGCGCAGGGAAGCCTGCAGCTGCGGTCTCATATAGAGACCTTGGTTTAGCTGGGACTCACACAATAAGGATATTGTGGGCAGTCTGCGACTTTAACCCTTGCTGAGGGTTTTTTCACTGCCAGCACTGATACAGTTGAGGGTAACTCTTTCTGTTAAGAGTTTTTAACCCTTTGGATTTCCTTTTTGCAAAAAAAAAAAAAACCACAGTTTGTGCTGGTTATCGCCGTTTTACCTGCATTACAGTGTGAGGCATGTCTGAACAGGGTTCAGAAGCCGCGGACCAGGTTCCAGTTCCGCTTAGGCAATCTGATACGGAGACCTCAACAGCGTCTAGTGCTGCGGTCGGAGGTCACAGTGATGCAAAATTGGATGATATTGCTCGTTCGCTTAATAGCTTGTCTGACCTTTTTGTTCAATATGTGTTAGCTAGATCCTCTCAGGATAGGAAGCGACCCAGGCCGTTACCGTCCTTTCCGCATAACGAATCAGACGTCTCTGATTTGGATGGGGGAGAGGGTTCCCCTTTAAGTTCGGATGGAGAGTTATCCGATTCGGATAGGGAGGAACGGCAGGGGCGTTCTTCTTTTGTGAGACGTACAGAGGCATTTATTGAGGCCATGAGAGAGGTTTTACAGTTACCGGAAGAGGTAACTAGTCGTCCTGGTAAATCAGCACGAATGTATCAGGAGTACCGTACTTCGCGTCAACTTTGCCAGCTATGGATGACCTTAATAGCGCAATAGAGAAGGAGCGTCTGTCCAGATAAACGTTTTCATGGAACGCGTTTCTTTGACGCGCTTTATCCGTGTTCTACGGAGTTGAAGGATAATTGGTCTCCTTCTCCTGAAGTGGATGTTTCTTTATCCCAACTTAGTAAATCCTCTTTGCTTCCTGTTAAGGGAAGGCGAGTTTGCATGAACCGTTAGACAGGAAAACGGAGATGGCGGCAAAATCAAATTTTGAAGCCGCAGGTCATGGTTTCCGAGCGGTGCTTGGTTCCATGTGTGCTTCTAAGTCTTCTCTAGGCTGGTTGGAACGTTTGAAGACAGCGTTACAAAATGGATCTCAGTTATCTGACATGGAGGAGATTGTTGAATGGTTGGAGACTGCAGCCCGTTATATCTATGATGCGGGTCTGGATACTGCGTCTCTTTTATCCAGAGCGCAAGCTGCAGCGATCACAGTCAGAAGAGCTTTATGGCTCAGACAGTGGACCGGCGATGCGGTCTCCAAACAAGGTTTACTGGCCTTACCCTACAAGGGTGGTCACCTTTTTGGGTCTGATCTCACAGAGCTAATTACCAAAGCGAAAGCGAAAGAGACAGCATTGCCACAGCGAAGGGCTGTGGCTTCTGCGTCTAACAGGTCTGGTACCTATAATGGTCGGCGGTCCTTTCGGGGCCGGGGGCGATTCGGTCAGTCTTCTTGGAGTTCGAGTCGTTCCTCTTTCTCGGGAAAGAAGTCTTCTCAGAAGTCTCGCACTCCCTGGAAGCAGAATTTTCGTCAAGACAAGCGGGAATCTGAAAAGAAGCCCGCCAAGACGGACTGACGCCAGGGGCCCACTCGAGGACTCTCGAGTGGGGGGTCGCCTGCTTCGGTTCAAGCAGACTTGGATTTCTCGCGTTCCGGATTCCTGGGTAACGCGGGTCGTGTCGGCAGGCTATTTCATAGAGTTCTTTTCTCGTCCCCAGACTCTTTTTGCCAATCTCGCGTTCCGTCAGAGCCCGAGCTTTTGGTCGCTCTGCAGCGAGAGGTCGAATTTCTTCTACAAAAGGGTGTAGTAATATCGGTTCCGTCAGAGGACCGGGGAAAAGGGTTTTATTCCAATCTTTTTGTAGTCCCCAAAACGGAGGGAAAATTTCGTCCGATTCTGGATCTCAAAAGATTGAATCGGCATGTTCGCACCCGGAAATTCCGCATGGAGTTGCTTCGCTCTGTTGTGGTAGCTCTGTCACAGAACGAATTTTTGGTGTCAATCGATATTCGAGACGCTTATTTGCATGTTCCCGTCGGAAGGGCTCATCAGCGCTTTCTTCGTTTTGCCATAGGTCAGGATCATTACCAGTTTGTGGCTCTGCCATTCGGCTTAGCCTCAGCGCCCAGAGTCTTTACAAAGATTCTGGCGCCCCTCATGGCAATTCTTCGAAGACAGGGGATTACGATTCTTCCTTACCTGGACGATCTTTTGATCGTGGCTTCCTCGGAGGAGGAGGCAGTGACGGCTCGCAATCTGTCCCTTCAGCTTTTGAAGGATTTGGTTGGCTGGTCAATTGGGAGAAGTCGTCTCTGGAACCGTCGCAGACAATCCTCTTTTTGGGGATGCATTTCGACACGGTACGGGCAGTAGTTTCCCTTCCTCCGGACAAGCAGTCATGTCTTCTTCGACATGTACAGATCATGAATTCTTCAACAGCAATGTCCCTTCGGAAGTGTATGCGACTTCTGGGATTAATGGTGGCGTCCATGGAGGCAATTACGTTTGCCCAGTTTCATTCCAGGGTTCTCCAAAGGTTCATACTGAGTCATTGGAATCGGTCGCAATCGTTGGATTGCAGGGTCACCATTTCTCGCAGGGTGCGGGAATCTCTGGAATGGTGGTTACGTCCAGGAGCATTATCCCTGGGGAAGTCCTTCCTTCCTCCGAAGTGGTCGGTCATAACCACCGATGCCAGCCTGACGGGCTGGGGAGGTGTTTGGAACGATCTCTGGATTCAGGGAGTATGGTCATCGGAGGAGTCTGTTCTACCGATCAACATTCTGGAAATGAGGGCGATTTTCCTTTGCCTCCAACACTGGACGGTCCCTTTGAGCGGTCTACCGGTCCGAGTGCAGACAGACAACGCGACGGCGGTCGCGTATATCAATCACCAAGGCGGGACAAGGAGTTCCAGGCTCATGGTGGAGGTGTCTAGGATCCTGTCTTGGGCCGAGACCGGAGTGTCAGCAATTTCTGCGATCCACATTCCAGGGGTTCAGAATGTTACGGCGGACTTTCTCAGTCGCGAGACGATGGATCCCGGAGAGTGGAGTCTTCATCCGGAAGTTTTTGCACTGCTGCGCTCCCATTGGGGAATTCCCCAAGTGGATTTGATGGCATCCAGATTCAATGCAAAGCTGCCGACGTTCATGTCCAGGTACAGGGACCCGAAGGCTGTGGCGATGGATGCTCTAGTGGCTCGGTGGGACCAATTCGAGCTAGTTTATGTGTTTCCACCGATATCGTTACTTCCTCTGGTGCTGCGTCGGATCAGACTAGAGAGAATCTCGGCTATTTTGATAGCTCCAGATTGGCCAAGAAGAACGTGGTTCTCGACTCTAATGTTGCTGTTGGCAGCACCTCCATTTCCACTTCCTCCTCGTCAGGACCTGTTAACTCAGGGGCCAGTTTGTCATCCGGACTTGGAGTCTCTGCGTTTGACGGCGTGGCTCTTGAGACCGAAATTTTGACCCACAGAGGTTTTTCAGCTGATGTAATTGCTACTTTGCGGGCTGCCAGAAGTCTGGCTACTACTAAGATTTACCACAGGACTTGGAAATCTTTCTTTGTATGGTGTTCGGAGTCTTCCAAGAACCCCAAAAAAAATTTTCCATTCCCAATTTGTTGGCTTTTCTGCAACACGGGTTGGACAAGGGTTTGGCGATTAGCACTCTGAAGGGTCAGGTTTCGGCTCTGTCCTTACTTTTCCGGAGGGCTATCGCTTCGCGTAGGGATGTGCTTTCCTTTTTTCGTGGAATTACACGTCGGTTTCCACCGCGGATGACACCTGTCTCTCCTTGGCGGCTCAACCTTGTTTTGGAGGCTCTTCAGCATGAGCCTTTTGAGCCTATGGACTCTGCTAGCCTTTCTTTTCTTTCTTGGAAGGTGGCTTTCCTAGTGGCAGTCACCTCTTTGAGAAGGGTTTCTGAGTTGGCAGCTCTTTCATGCTCACCTCCTTTTCTGGAGTTTTTTCCGGATCGTGTTGTACTTCGTACACAGGGTGATTTTTTACCTAAGGTGGTGTCACAATTTCATGTCAACCAGGATATTGTGTTGCCTTCACTCTGTCCGGAACCAAAGAATGCGAAAGAGCGGGCCTTGCACACATTGGATTTAGTGCGGGCTTTGAAGTTTTATTTGACTATTACTCAAGGTTTTCGCAAGTCGGACGCCCTGTTTGTGATTCCAGCAGGTCGTAGGCGTGGTCATCGAGCTTCCAAGAACTCTATAGCTCGTTGGATTCGGTCAGCCATTTTGGAGGCTTACCGTCTTCAGGGTGAATCTTGTCCAGTTAAGATTCGAGCTCATTCCACGAGAGCTGTGGCTTCATCGTGGGCTTTTCATCAAGGGGCCTCGGCAGCTCAACTCTGTCGGGCGGCTACTTGGCGTTCTGTCCACACGTTTACAAAGTTTTATAAGGTGGACGTTAGTGCTTCCGCTGATGCAGCCCTCGGACGTAGGGTCCTGCAGGCAGCTGTAGTTTAAAGTTCTCAATGAACTTATAGTTAGCGCTAGTTGCGCTTTTATTTAGGTTGTTGGGTTTCTGCCTTTTGTTGGTTTTTTCCCACCCTTATTTTTGAACTGCTTTGGGACGTCCCATCAGTAATGAATACTGTGGCCCTCTTCCTTCCATCTGCAGCTGAAAGACGGATTTTGGTAAGAACTTACCTGTAAAATCCTTTTCAGCGAAGGAAGGAAGAGGGACACAGCACCCTCCCAGGGCAGAAGTGTGTTGGTCTTTTCAGATGCGGCGTGACCCTCCTCTGATTGCGATTCTCTGGGCTGAGGTCAACGCGCTAAGGCTCTGTTCCAGCATCGCCAGCTCATCGCAGTAGTCAGGTTTTCATGAGTAGTACCTGTAACTCTGTGGTTTTCTTCATATTGCATACATAACCTGTATCTTTGTGTGTTTCTCTGAAGTCCTTCAGAAGGGGTTATGTTGCTCCGCTGGTGATCTTTACTCTTCCTTAAGCTTTGGTACGACTGAAGACCTGAGTAGGAGGAGCCCGTGCTGGAGGGGCCGGATGGACACGCTTTTTGATCTGAGGTATCATCCTATCTGGGGCTCCGCCTACCCATCAGTAATGAATACTGTGTCCCTCTTCCTTCCTTCGCTGAAAAGGATTTTACAGGTAAGTTCTTACCAAAATCCGTCTTTGTGGACTTTTTTTTCACACCCAGGCATTATAAATTTTAATGAAACACTTGGGGGTTGAGCGTGCTCACAACAGACCTAGATAAGTTCCTTCGGGGGTCTAGTTTCCAAAATGGGGTCACTTGTGGGGGGTTTCCACTGTTTAGGCACATCAGGGGCTCTCCAAACGCAACATGGCGTCCAATCTCAATTCCAGCCAATTTTGGTTTGAAAAAGTCAAACGGCGCTCCTTGCCTTACGAGCCCAGCCGTGTGCCCAAACAGTGGTTTTCCCCCACATATGGGGTATTGGTGTACTCAGGAGAAATTGCACAACAACTTTTTCTGTTCATTTTCTCCTTTTACCCTTGCTAAAATAAAAATTTTTTGTAAAAGATAATTATTGTGACTAAAAAGTTAAATGTTCATTTTTTCCTTCCAAGTTGCTTCAGCTCCTGTGAAGCACCTGAAGGGTTAATAATCTTCTTGAATGAGGTTTTGAGTACCTTGAGGGGTGCAGTTTTTAGAATGGTGTCACTTTTGGGTATTTTCTGCTATATAGACTCCTCAAAGTGACTTCAAATGTGAGGTGGTCCCTAAAAAATGGTTTTGTATAATTTGTTGTAAAAATGAGAAATCGCTGGTCAACTTTTAACCCTTATAACTTCCTAACAAAACAAAAAAATTGGTTCCAAAATTGTGCTGATGTAAAGTAGACATGTGGGAAATGTTATTTCTTAACTATTTTGTGTGATATATTTCTCTGTTTTAAGGGAATAAAAATTCAAAGTTTGAAAATTGCAAAATTTTCAAAATTTTTGCCATATTTCCGTTTTTTCATAAATAACTGCAAGTTATATCGAAGAAATTTTACCACTAACGTGAAGTACAATATGTCACGAGAAATCAATCTCAAAATCGCGAAGATCCGTTGAAGCGTTCCAGAGTTATAACCTCATAAAGAGACAGTGGTCAGAATTGTAAAAATCATAGAATCATAGAATGGTAGAGTTGGAAGGGACCTCCTAGGCCTTCTGGTCCAACCCCCTGCTCAAAGCAGGATTCTCTAAATCATCCCAGACAGATGTCTGTCCAGCCTCTGTTTGAAGACTTCCATTGATGGAGAACTCACCACCTCTCGTGGCAGCCTGTTCCACTCCTTGATCACCCTGTCAAGAAGTTTTTTCTAATATCTAATCTGTGTCTCCTCCCATTCAGTTTCATCCCATTGCTTCTAGTCTTTCCTTGTGCAAATGAGAATAAAGATGATCCTTCTACAATGTGACAGCCCTTGAGATATTTGTAGACAGCTATTAAGTCTCCTCTCAGTCTTCTTTTTTGCAAGCTAAACATTCCCAAATCCTGCAACCGTTCCTCATAGGACATGGTTTGCAGACCGGTCACCATTCTGGTGGCTCTTCTCTGAACTTGCTCCAGTTTGTTGATGTCTTTTTTAAAATGTGGTGCCCAAAACTGGACACAGTATTCCAGATGAGGTCTGACCAAAGAGGAGTAGAGGGCAATAATGACCTCACGTGATCTAGACTGTATGCTTCTGTTGATACATCCTAGAATTGGCCCGGTCATTAACGTACAAACCACCCTTGGGGGTTAATCTCCCTGCGTGGAGTCACACTCTGGTAATGTGTCACCTCTTGTTCTGACTCCTGCCGTCATCCCGGGATCTGTCACACTGTCACCTGTCTCCATGTAGCGCACACGTTTATCAGCTTATAATGACACTTTTACCGTCAGTGACAATGAAAACCGTTAACGTTTCCGCTGTACCGGACACAACGCAGCGTCAGCCACCCTCAGGCGCTATTCACACTGTGCTGTCACCAAACGTCATTTGTCACCAGGACCTTCTGTCTGAAGCCCTAAAAATCAGATTCATCCCCAGCTGTGAAGGGTCATTAAGGGGACAGAGTCCTCTGTGCTGTGTCTGACCTCATTTCTGCCAGTGTCGCCTTTCTGAGGAGGCACAAAAGCAGGAAATGTCAATACCGCCAAATGGGAGGGGACAGAGCACAGAGTGACACCGCAGTAAAGGCTCCGGCCCTGAGACCTTCCTCCAGGACTTCATCCAGAAGAGCCCTGTGTAGCCTCCATGGAGAGAATCACTGAGCCGCCATGAGCGCCCCCCACTGGGTGTAAGAGGAATCTGTCACTGCCCCCTCTACTGTCTGCTGCGGGAATGACAGCCCGAGAAAAGGCCATGTGACCAGCTGCAGCCAATCAGCAGCGAGACAGGGGACAGTCAGGAGAGGGCAGTGTGGGGAGAGGGGTCAGTCAGGGGAGAGGGCAGTGTGGGGAGAGGGGTCAGTCAGGGGAGAAGGCAGTCTGGGGAGAGGGGTCAGTCAGGGGAGAGGGCAGTGTGAGGAGAGGGGTCAGTCAGGGGAGAGGGCAGTGTGGGGAGAGGGGTCAGTCAGGGGAGAGGGCAGTGTGGGGAGAGGGGTCAGTCAGGGAGAGGGCAGTGTGGGGAGAGGGGTCAGTCAGGGGACAGGGCAGTGTGGGGAGAGGGGTCAGTCAGGGGAGAGGGGTCAGTCAGGGGAGAGGCAGTGTGGGGAGAGAGGGCAAAGTGGGGAGAGGGGTCAGTCAGGGGAGAGGGCAAAGTGGGGAGAGGGGTCAGTCAGGGGAGAGGGCAGTGGGGGAGAGGGGTCAGTCAGGGCAGTGTGGGGAGAGGGGACAGTCAGGGGAGAGGGCAGTGTGGTGAGAGGGTTCAGTCAGGGGAGAGGGCAGTGTGGGGAGAGGGGTCAGTCAGGGGAGAGGACAGTGTGGGGAGAGGGATCAGTCAGGGGAGAGGGGTCAGTCAGGTGATAGGGGTCAGTCAGGGGAGAGGGGTCAGTCAGGGGATAGGGGTCAGTCAGGGGAGTGGGGTCAGTCAGGGGAGAGGGGGCAGTGTGGGGAGAAGGGTCAGTCAGGAGAGAGGGCAAAGTGGGGAGAGGGGTCAGTCAGGGGAGAGGGCAGTGGGGGAGAGGGGTCAGTCAGGGCAGTGTGGGGAGAGTCGTCAGGGGAGAGGGCAGTGTGGGGAGAGGAGTCAGTCAGGAGAGAGGGCAAAGTGGGGCGAGGGGTCAGTCAGGGGAGAGGACAGTGTGGGGAGAGGGCAGTGTGGGGAGAGGGCAGTGTGGGGAGAGGGGTCAGTCAGGGGAGAGGGCAGTGTGGGGAGAGGGGTCAGTGTGGGGAGAGAGGGCAGTGTGGAGAGAGGGCAGTGTGGGGAGAGGGCAGTGTGGGGAGAGGCCAGAGTGGGGACAGGGCAGTGGGGTCAGTCAGGGGAGAGGGCAGTGTGGGGAGAAGGGTCAGTCAGGGGAGAGGGCAGTGTGGGGGGAGGGGTCAGTCAGGGGGGAGGGGTCAGTCAGGGGAGAGGGGTCAGTCAGGGAAGAGGGCAGAGTGGGGAGTGGGGTCAGTCAGGGGAGAGGGGTCAGTCAGGGGAGAGGGCAGTGTGGGGAGAGGGGTCAGTCAGAGGAGTGTGCGCCGGAAATCTCTTCCCCCAGTCCCCTGCGCCCTATAGAATTCCTTCCTTCTCCCGGATGATCGGTGGGGGAGGGGCTCTGACAACATGTGGGGCCGCGGACCGTTACTCACTACTGATCCCAGCATGCCCACACAGCCTGCACTCCTGGCTCTGGTGCTGTCAGGACATGCTGGGAAGTGTAGTCCCTCCGCAGCTGCCGGTATACAGAGCCCTTATCCCACGTGCTGCAGGGCCCCGGAGGCGCCTCTTACCTGGGGCCACTGGTCCTCGCCGGCAGGGAAAGGTAGAGGATAAAGGACCTCTGCTGACGTCACGCCCATGTGACCAGAAGGGGCGGCGCCTCTCCCTCCATAGAGCAGACAGGAAGCAGTGGAGGTGATGGCGGGATGTGGAGTATTGGGGGTCGGTTGAGCCTAGTTACCGCCATATGTGCAGTGCGGCTCTGCGGGTGGAGGTGAGTGCTCAGTGCTGCAGGTTCCTGTTATTCTTACTCACGATTCGCCGCTGTTCACACTCGTCCGTTCTTCATACACAAACACTCGGTTTTCCTGTGTGATGTTCCGCTTTCTATCTGTATCCGGGAGTTTGTCACATGGGATAACGCTGTTCTCCGGCTGCTACGGGGTTAATCCTCCCGAGACCTGCGGCCTCAGTCACACCGGCGTCCATGCACCGCGGACAGCGCCCCCAATAGGACGCACGAGGCTCCGTACATGAATCCCCCCAATAGGACACACGCGGCTCCGCTCCGTACATGAATCCCCCCAATAGGACGCACGCGGCTCCGCTCCCTACATGAATCCCCCCAATAGGACGCACGCGGCTCCGCTCCGTACATGAATCCCCCCAATAGGACGCACGCGGCTCCGCTCCCTACATGAATCCCCCCAATAGGACGCACGCGGCTCCGCTCCGTACATGAATCCCCCCAATAGGACGCACACGGCTCCTCTCTGTACATGAATCCCCCCAATAGGACGCACGAGGCTCCGCTCCGTACATGGATCCCCCCAATAGGACGCACGAGGCTCCGCTCCGTACATGAATCCCCCCAATAGGACGCACGCGGCTCCGCTCCGTACATGGATCCACCCAATAGGACGCACGAGGCTCCGCTCCGTACATGAATCCCCCAATAGGACGCACGCGGCTCCGCTCCGTACATGAATCCCCCAATAGGACGCACGCGGCTCCTCTCCGTACATGAATCCCCCCAATAGGACGCACGAGGCTCCGCTCCGTACATGAATCCCCCCAATAGGACGCACGCGGCTCCGCTCCGTACATGAATCCCCCAATAGGACGCACGCGGCTCCGCTCCCTACATGAATCCCCCCAATAGGACGCACGCGGCTCCGCTCCGTACATGAATCCCCCCAATAGGACGCACACGGCTCCTCTCTGTACATGAATCCCCCAATAGGACGCACGAGGCTCCGCTCCGTACATGGATCCCCCAATAGGACGCACGAGGCTCCGCTCCGTACATGAATCCCCCCAATAGGACGCACGCGGCTCCGCTCCGTACATGATCCACCCAATAGGACGCACGAGGCTCCGCTCCGTACATGAATCCCCCAATAGGACGCACGCGGCTCCGCTCCGTACATGAATCCCCCCAATAGGACGCACGCGGCTCCTCTCCGTACATGAATCCCCCCAATAGGACGCACGAGGCTCCGCTCCGTACATGAATCCCCCCAATAGGACGCACGAGGCTCCGCTCCGTACATGAATCCCCCCAATAGGACGCATGCGGCTCCGCTCCGTACATGAATCCCCCCAATAGGACGCACGCGGCTCCGCTCCGTACATGAATCCCCCAATAGGACGCACGCGGCTCCGCTCCGTACATGAATCCCCCCAATAGGACGCACGCGACTCCGCTCCGTACATGAATCCCCTCAATAGGACGCACGCGGCTCCGCTCCGTACATGAATCCCCCCAATAGGACGCACGCGGCTCCGCTCCGTACATGACCATCCCCCCAATAGGACGCACGCGGCTCCGCTCCGTACATGAATCCCCCCAATAGGACACACGCGGCTCCGCTCCGTACATGAATCCCCCCAATAGACACACGCGGCTCCGCTCCGTACATGAATCCCCTCAATAGGACGCACGCGGCTCCGCTCCATACACTAGCACCTGTACGCGCGGGTCTCCGCACACCTCAATTATTTTCTATGTGGAGTGCGGCTCTGCGGGTGGAGGTCGGTGCTGGAGGCTCCATTCTCTATGTGGAGTGTGGCTCTGCGGGTGGAGGTCGGTGCTGGAGGCTCCATTATTCTCTATGTGGAGTGCTGCTCTGCGGGTGAGAGTCGGTGCTGGAGGCTCCATTATTCTCTATGTGGAGTGTGGCTCTGCGGGTGGAGGTCGGTGCTGGAGGCTCCATTATTCTCTATGTGGAGTGCGGGTGAAGGTCGGTGCCGGAGGCTCCATTATTCTCTATGTGGAGTGCGGCTCTGCGGGTGGAGGTCGGTGCCGGAGGCTCCATTATTCTCTATGTGGAGTGCTGCTCTGCGGGTGGAGGTCGGTGCCGGAGGCTCCATTATTCTCTATGTGGAGTGCTGCTCTGCGGTGGAGGTCGGTGCTGGAGGCTCCATTATTCTCTATGTGGAGTGTGGCTCTGCGGGTGGAGGTCGGTGCTGGAGGCTCCATTATTCTCTATGTGGAGTGCGGGTGGAGGTCGGTGCCGGAGGCTCCATTATTCTCTATGTGGAGTGCGGCTCTGCGGGTGGAGGTCGGTGCCGGAGGCTCCATTATTCTCTATGTGGAGTGCGGCTCTGTGGGTGGAGGTCGGTGCCGGAGGCTCCATTATTCTCTATGTGGAGTGCGGCTCTGCGGTGGAGGTCGGTGCTGGAGGCTCCATTATTCTCTATGTGGAGTGCTACTCTGCGGGTGGAGGTCGGTGCTGGAGGCTCCATTATTCTCTATGTGGAGTGTGGCTCTGCGGTGGAGGTAGGTGCGGAGGCTCCATTATTCTCTATGTGGAGTGTGGCTCTGGGGTGGAGGTCGGTGCCGGAGGCTCCATTATTCTCTATGTGGAGTGCGGGTGGAGGTAGGTGCTGGAGGCTCCATTATTCTCTATGTGGAGTGCTGCTCTGCGGGTGGAGGTCGGTGCTGGAGGCTCCATTATTCTCTATGTGGAGTGCGCTCTGCGGGTGGAGGTCGGTGCTGGAGGCTCCATTATTCTCTATGTGGAGTGTGGCTCTGTGGGTGGAGGTCGGTGCCCGGAGGCTCCATTATTCTCTATGTGGAGTGCTGCTCTGCGGGTGGAGGTCGGTGCCGGAGGCTCCATTATTCTCTATGTGGAGTGCGGCTCTGCGGGTGGGGGTAGGTGCTGGAGGCTCCATTATTCTCTATGTGGAGTGCGGCTCTGCGGGTGGAGGTCGGTGCTGGAGGCTCCATTATTCTCTATGTGGAATGCGGCTCTGCGGGTAGAGGTTGGTGCGGAGGCTCCATTATTCTTATGTGAGTGCGGCTCTGCGGGTGGAGGTCGGTGCTGGAGGCTCCATTATTTTCTATGTGGAGTGCGGCTCTGCGGGTGGAGGTCGGTGCTGGAGGCTCCATTATTCTCTATATGGAGTGCGGCTCTGCGGGTGGAGGTCGGTGCTGGAGGCTCCATTATTCTCTATGTGGAGTGCGGCTCTGCGGGTGGAGGTCGGTGCTGGAGGCTCCATTATTCTCTATGTGGAGTGTGGCTCTGCGGGTGGAGGTAGGTGCGGAGGCTCCGTTATTCTCTATGTGGAGTGCGGCTCTGCGGGTGGAGGTCGGTGCCGGAGGCTCCATTATTCTCTATGTGGAGTGCGGCTCTGCTGGGAGGATCGGTGCCGGAGGCTCCATTATTCTCTATGTGGAGTGCGGGTGGAGGTAGGTGCCGGAGGCTCCATTATTCTCTATGTGGAGTGCGGCTCTTCGGGTGGAGGTAGGTGCCGGAGGCTCCATTATTCTCTATGTGGAGTGCGGCTCTGCGGGTGGAGGTCGGTGCCGGAGGCTCCATTATTCTCTATGTGGAGTGCTGCTCTGCGGGTGGAGGTAGGTGCCGGAGGCTCCATTATTCTCTATGTGGAGTGCGGCCTGTGGGTGGAGGTCGGTGCCGGAGGCTCCATTATTCTCTATGTGGAGTGGGCTCAGCGGGTGGAGGTCGGTGCTGGAGGCTCCATTATTCTCTATATGGAGTGCGGCTCTGCGGGTGGAGGTCGGTGCCGGAGGCTCCATTATTCTCCATGTGGAGTGCGGCTCTGCGGGTGGAGGTCGGTGCTGGAGGCTCCATTATTCTCTATGTGGAGTGCGGCTCAGCGGGTGGAGGTCGGTGCCGGAGGCTCCATTATTCTCTATGTGGAGTGCGGCCCTGTGGGTGGAGGTCGGTGCCGGAGGCTCCATTATTCTCTATGTGGAGTGCGGCTCAGCGGGTGGAGGTCGGTGCCGGAGGCTCCATTATTCTCTATGTGGAGTGCGGCTCTGCGGGTGGAGGTAGGTGCTGGAGGCTCCATTATTCTCTATATGGAGTGCGGCTCTGCGGGTGGAGGTCGGTGCCGGAGGCTCCATTATTCTCTATATGGAGTGCGGCTCTGCGGGTGGAGGTCGGTGCCGGAGGCTCCATTATTCTCTATGTGGAGTGCGGCTCAGCGGGTGGAGGTCGGTGCCGGAGGCTCCATTATTCTCTATGTGGAGTGCGGCCCTGTGGGTGGAGGTCGGTGCCGGAGGCTCCATTATTCTCTATGTGGAGTGCGGCTCAGCGGGTGGAGGTCGGTGCCGGAGGCTCCATTATTCTCTATGTGGAGTGCGGCTCTGCGGGTGGAGGTAGGTGCTGGAGGCTCCATTATTCTCTATATGGAGTGCGGCTCAGCGGGTGGAGGTCGGTGCCGGAGGCTCCATTATTCTCTATGTGGAGTGCGGCTCTGCGGGTGGAGGTAGGTGCTGGAGGCTCCATTATTCTCTATATGGAGTGCGGCTCTGCGGGTGGAGGTCGGTGCCGGAGGCTCCATTATTCTCCATGTGGAGTGCGGCTCTGCGGGTGGAGGTCGGTGCCGGAGGCTCCATTATTCTCTATGTGGGAGTGCGGCTCAGCGGTGGAGGTCGGTGCCGGAGGCTCCATTATTCTCTATGTGGAGTGCGGCCTGTGGGTGGAGGTCGGTGCCGGAGGCTCCATTATTCTCTATGTGGAGTGCGGCTCAGCGGGTGGAGGTCGGTGCCGGAGGCTCCATTATTCTCTATGTGGAGTGCGGCTCTGCGGGTGGAGGTAGGTGCTGGAGGCTCCATTATTCTCTATATGGAGTGCGGCTCAGCGGGTGGAGGTCGGTGCCGGAGGCTCCATTATTCTCTATGTGGAGTGCGGCTCTGCGGGTGGAGGTAGGTGCTGGAGGCTCCATTATTCTCTATTGGAGTGCGGCTCTGCGGGTGGAGGTCGGTGCCGGAGGCTCCATTATTCTCCATGTGGAGTGCGGCTCTGCGGGTGGAGGTCGGTGCCGGAGGCTCCATTATTCTCTATGTGGAGTGCGGCTCTGCGGGTGGAGGTCGGTGCTGGAGGCTCCATTATTCTCTATGTGGAGTGCTGCTCTGCGGGTGGAGGTCGGTGCCGGAGGCTCCATTATTCTCTATGTGGAGTGCGGCTCTGCGGGTGGAGGTCGGTGCTGGAGGCTCCATTATTCTCTATGTGGAATGCGGCTCTGCGGGTGGAGGTTGGTGCCGGAGGCTCCATTATTCTCTATGTGGAGTGCTGCTCTGCGGGTGGAGGTCGGTGCTGGAGGCTCCATTATTCTCTATGTGGAGTGTGGCTCTGCGGGTGGAGGTTGGTGCCGGAGGCTCCATTATTCTCTATGTGGAGTGCGGCTCTGCGGGTGGAGGTCGGTGCTGGAGGCTCCATTATTCTCTATGTGGAGTGTGGCTCTGCGGGTGGAGGTCGGTGCTGGAGGCTCCATTATTCTCTATGTGGAGTGCGGCTCAGCGGGTGGAGGTCGGTGCCGGAGGCTCCATTATTCTCTGTGTGGAGTGCGCCTTGTGGAGTCGTGCGAGCTCCTATTCTATGTGGAGTGCGGCTCAGCGTGAGGTCGGTGCCGGAGGCTCCATTATTCTCTATGTGGAGTGCGGCTCGCGGGTGGTAGGTGCAGACGTCCGGCTCTCACATGAATCCCCCCAATAGGACGCAGCGGCTCCGCTCCGTACATGAATCCCCCAATAGGACGCACGCGAGCTCCGCTCCGTACATGAATCCCCTCAATAGGACGCACGCGGCTCCGCTCCGTACATGAATCCCCCCAATAGGCCACGCGGCTCCGCTCCGTACATGACTCACCCCCCAATAGGACGCACGCGGCTCCGCTCCGTACATGAATCCCCCCAATAGGACACACGCGGCTCCGCTCCGTACATGAATCCCCCCAATAGGACCACGCGGCTCCGCTCCGTACATGAATCCCCCAATAGGACGCACGCGGCTCCGCTCCTAATAACCCACACCTAGGCACGCGCGGCTCCCACCCGTCAATTGATTTCCTCTATAGTGAGCGCGGCTCGCGGTAGTCGTGCTGAGTCCATTACTCTATGATGCTCTGCGGTAGGCGGGTCTCGCACCCTCATTATTCTTCTATGTGGAGTGCTGCTCTGCGGGTGGAGGTCGGTGCTGGAGGCTCCATTTCTCTATGTGGAGTGTGGCTCTGCGGGTGGAGGTCGGTGCTGGAGGCTCCATTATTCTCTATGTGGAGTGCTGCTGGGGTGAGGTCGGTGCTGGAGGCTCCATTATTCTCTATGTGGAGTGTGGCTCTGCGGGTGGAGGTCGGTGCTGGAGGCTCCATTATTCTCTATGTGGAGTGCTGCTGCGGGTGAGGTCGGTGCCGGAGGCTCCATTATTCTCTATGTGGAGTGCGCTCTGCGGGTGGAGGTCGGTGCGGAGGCTCCATTATTCTCTATGTGGAGTGTGCTCTGCGGGTGGAGGTCGGTGCCGGAGGCTCCATTATTCTCTATGTGGATGCTGCGGGTGGAGGTCGGTGCGGAGGCTCCATTATTCTCTATGTGGAGTGCGGCTCTGCGGGTGGAGGTCGGTGCCGGAGGCTCCATTATTCTCTATGTGGAGTGGCGGGTGGAGGTCGGTGCCGGAGGCTCCATTATTCTCTATGTGGAGTGCGGCTCTGCGGGTGGAGGTCGGTGCGGAGGCTCCATTATTCTCTATGTGGAGTGCTACTCTGTGGGTGGAGGTCGGTGCTGAGGCTCCATTATTCTCTATGTGGAGTGGGCTCTGCGGGTGGAGGTAGGTGCCGGAGGCTCCATTATTCTCTATGTGGAGGTGCTCTCTGGGTGGAGGTCGGTGCGGAGGCTCCATTATTCTCTATGTGGAGTGCCCGGGTGGAGGTAGGTGCTGGAGGCTCCATTATTCTCTATGTGGAGTGTGCTCTGCTGGGTGGAGGTCGGTGCGGAGGCTCCATTATTCTCTAGTGGAGTGCGGTTGGGGTGAGGGTGCTGGAGGCTCCATTATTCTCTATGTGGAGTGTGCTCTGTGGGTGGAGGTCGGTGCTGGAGGCTCCATTATTCTCTATGTGGAGTGCGCTCTGCGGGTGGAGGTCGGTGCCGGAGGCTCCATTATTCTCTATGTGGAGTGCGGCTCTGCTGGCTGCGGGTGGAGGTGGTGCCGGAGGCTCCATTATTCTCTATGTGGAGTGCGGCTCTGCGGGTGGAGGTCGGTGCTGGAGGCTCCATTATTCTCTAGTGGAGTGCGGCTCTGCGGGTGGAGGTGGTGCGGAGGCTCCATTATTCTCTATGTGGAGTGCGGCTCTGCGGGTGGAGGTCGGTGCCGGAGGCTCCATTATTCTCTATGTGGAGTGCGGCTCTGCGGGTGGAGGTCGGTGCCGGAGGCTCCATTATTCTCTATGTGGAGTGCGCTCTGCGGGTGGAGGTCGGTGCCGGAGGCTCCATTATTCTCTTGTGGAGTGCGGCTCTGCGGGTGGAGGTCGGTGCCGGAGGCTCCATTATTCTCTATGTGGAGTGCGGCTCTGCGGGTGGAGGTCGGTGCCGGAGGCTCCATTATTCTCTGTGTGGAGTGAGGCTCTGCGGGTGGAGGTCGGTGCTGGAGGCTCCATTATTCTCTATGTGGAGTGCTGCTCTGCGGGTGGAGGTCGGTGCCGGAGGCTCCATTATTCTCTATGTGGAGTGCGGCTCTGCGGGTGGAGGTCGGTGCCGGAGGCTCCATTATTCTCTATGTGGAGTGCGCTCTGGGGTGGAGGTCGGGCTGGGGTCCATATTCTATGTGATGCGGTGGAGGTCGGTGCCGGAGGCTCCATTATTCTCTATGTGGAGTGCGGCTCTGCGGGTGGAGGTCGGTGCGGAGGCTCCATTATTCTCTATGTGGAGTGCGGCTCTGCGGGTGGAGGTCGGTGCGGAGGCTCCATTATTCTCTATTGGAGTGCGGCTCTGCGGGTGGAGGTCGGTGCCGGAGGCTCCATTATTCTCTATGTGGAGTGCGGCTCTGCGGGTGGAGGTCGGTGCCGGAGGCTCCATTATTCTCTATGTGGAGTGCGGCTCTGCGGGTGGAGGTCGGTGCCGGAGGCTCCATTATTCTCTATGTGGAGTGCGGCTCTGCGGGTGGAGGTCGGTGCCGGAGGCTCCATTATTCTCTATGTGGAGTGCGGCTCTGCGGGTGGAGGTAGGTGCCGGAGGCTCCATTATTCTCTATGTGGAGTGCGGCTCTGGTGGAGGTCGGTGCCGGAGGCTCCATTATTCTCTATGTGGAGTGCGGCTCTGCGGGTGGAGGTCGGTGCCGGAGGCTCCATTATTCTCTATGTGAGTGGGCTCTGGGGTGGAGGTCGGTGCGGAGGCTCCATTATTCTCTATGTGGAGTGCTGCTCTGCGGGTGGAGGTCGGTGCGGAGGCTCCATTATTCTCTATGTGGAGTGGGCTCTGCGGGTGGAGGTCGGTGCCGGAGGCTCCATTATTCTCTATGTGGAGTGCGGCTCTGCGGGTGGAGGTGGTGCCGGAGGCTCCATTATTCTCTATGTGGAGTGCGCTCTGCGGTGGAGGTCGGTGCTGGAGGCTCCATTATTCTCTATGTGGAGTGCGCTCTGCGGGTGGAGGTCGGTGCCGGAGGCTCCATTATTCTCTATGTGGAGTTGGCTCTGCGGGTGGAGGTCGGTGCTGGAGGCTCCATTATTCTCTATGTGGAGTGCGGCTCTGCGGGTGGAGGTAGGTGCCGGAGGCTCCATTATTCTCTATGTGGAGTGCGCTCTGCGGGTGGAGGTCGGTGCCGGAGGCTCCATTATTCTCTATGTGGAGTGCGGCTCTGCGGTGGAGGTCGGTGCGGAGGCTCCATTATTCTCTATGTGGTGCAGCTGCGGGTGGAGGTCGGTGCTGGAGGCTCCATTATTCTCTATGTGGAGTGCGGCTCTGCGGGTGGAGGTCGGTGCCGGAGGCTCCATTATTCTCTATGTGGAGTGGCTCTGCGGGTGGAGGTCGGTGCCGGAGGCTCCATTTTCTCTATGTGGAGTGCAGGCTCTGCGGGGGAGGTCGTGCTGGAGGCTCCATTATTCTCTATGTGGAGTGCGCTCGGGTGGAGGTCGGTGCTGGAGGCTCCATTATTCTCTATGTGGAGTGCGGCTCTGCGGGTGGAGGTCGGTGCAGGAGGCTCCATTATTCTCTATGTGGAGTGCGGCCCTGCGGGTGGAGGTCGGTGCCGGAGGCTCCATTATTCTCTATGTGGAGTGCGGCTCTGCGGGTGGAGGTAGGTGCCGGAGGCTCCATTATTCTCTATGTGGAGTGCGGCTCTGCGGGTGGAGGTCGGTGCCGGAGGCTCCATTATTCTCTATGTGGAGTGCGGCTCTGCGGGTGGAGGTAGGTGCCGGAGGCTCCATTATTCTCTATGTGGAGTGCGGGTGGAGGTCGGTGCTGGAGGCTCCATTATTCTCTATGTGGAGTGCGGGTGGAGGTAGGTGCTGGAGGCTCCATTATTCTCTATGTGGAGTGCGGGTGGAGGTCGGTGCCGGAGGCTCCATTAGGCCGGCGTCACACACAACGACAAAAAATCGGTCCGTTTTAGACGGTCGATTGTCGGATCAAAATGCAAACATCACACATCCTTCTGGCATCCGATTTTCCTTCAAAGATGCGATTTAATCGCATGTGTGTGTACCTTGTAACATCCGTTTTGATCCGACTTGCGAGAATTTCTCGCAGGCTTGCAAAACTGACATATAATGGATCCAAAAGAATAGTATTTCAATCACAAAAAAAAGAATAGATATATACACATAGAGCACATATATATATATATATATATATATATATATATACACATGTCATTGTGACATGTACATATACATATATTTATAGTTCTTACACTTCTACATACTGTAATAGCCGCTAATTCAATTGCCGGCTTTTGTGAAATCACAGAAGCCGACATGAAATGATACATTGTTTCCACACAGTTAACCATGTCATTTCCTGTATTTTGATATTTGTTGAGAACTTACAATTACATGAGTGTATTTGTGCAAAATTTCAGACATGTAGGGGTTAATTAACCCCTCCACCCCAAGGGTGGTTTGCACATTAATGACCGGGCCAATTTTTACAATTCTGACCACTGTCTCTTTATGAGGTTATAACTCTGGAACGCTTCAACGGATCTTCACGATTCTGAGATTGTTTTCTCGTGACATATTGTACTTCACGTTAGTGGTAAAGTTTCTTCGCTATAACTTGCAGTTATTTTTGAAAAAACGCAAATATGGCGAAAATTTTGAAAATTTTGCAATTTTCAAACTTTGAATTTTTTTTCCCTTAAAACAGAGAGATATGTCACACAAAATAGTTAATAAATAACATTTCCCACATGTCTACTTTACATCAGCACAATTTTGGAACCAAAATTTTTTTTTGTTAGGAAATTATAAGGGTTAAAAGTTGACCAGCGATTTCTCATTTTTACAACAAAATTTACAAAGCCATTTTTTAGGGACCACCTCACATTTGAAGTCACTTTGACGGGTCTATATGGCAGAAAATACCCAAAAGTGACACCATTCTAAAAACTGCACCCCTCAAGGTACTCAAAACCACATTCAAGAAGTTTAATAACCCTTCAGGTGCTTCACAGGAGCTGAAGCAATGTGGAAGGAAAAAATTAATATTTAACTTTTTAGCCACAAAAATGATCTTTTACAAACGTTTTTTTATTTTCACAAGGGTAAAAGGAGAAAGTGGGCAGATAAAGTTGTTGTGCAATTTCTCCTGAGTATGCGAATACCCCATATGTGGGGGAAAACCACTGTTTGGGCACACGGCAGAGCTCGTAAGGGAAGGGGCGCCGTTTGACTTTTTCAAACTAAAATTGGCTGGAATTGAGATTGAACGCCATGTCGTGTTTGGAGAGCCCCTGATATGCCTAAACAGTGGAAACCCCCCACAAGTGACACCATTTTGGAAACTAGACCCCCTAAGGAACTTATCTAGATCTGTTGTGAGCACTTTGAACCCTCAAGTGTTTCACAAAAGTTTATAATGCCTGGGTGTGAAAAAAAAAACAAAAAAAACAATTTTCCACAAAAATGATTTTTTAGTCCCAAATTTTTGATTTTTCCCAAGGAAATTGGACCCCAAAAGTTGTTTTCCAATTTGTCCTGAGTACGCTGATACCCCATATGTGGGGGGGGAAACTGTTTGGGCGCACGGCAGGGCTTGGAAAGGAAGCAGTAACGTTTTGGAATGCAAACATTGATGGGGGTCATGTTCCATTTGTAGTGCCCCAGATGAGCCTAAACAGTGGAAACCCCCCACAAGTGACCCCATTTTGGAAGCTAGACCCCCTAAGGAACTTATCTAGATCTTTGGTGAGCACTTTGAACCCCAAGTGCTTCACACAAATTTATAATGCCCGAGCATGAAAATAAAAAATCCTATTTTTTTCCCACAAAAATGATCTTGGTCACTAATTTTTTATTTTCACAAGGGTAACAGGAGAAATTGGACCACAAAATTTGTTGTCCAATTTGTCCTGAGTACGCTGATACCCCATATGTGGGGGGGAACCACTGTTTGGGCGCATGGCAGAGCTCGGAATGGAAGGAGCACCATTTGACTTTTTCCAACCAAAATTGGCTGGAATTGAGATTGGACGCCATGTTGCATTTGGAGAGCCCCTGCTGTGCCTAAACAGTGGAAACCCCCCACAAGTGCCCCCATTTGGGAAACTAGACCCCCTAAGGAACTTATCTAGATCTTTGGTGAGCACTTTGAACCCCCAAGTGCTTCACACAAGTTTATAACGTAGAGCCGTAAAATTAAAAAATCATATTTTTTTCCACAAAATTGATCTTTTCACCCCAATTTTTATTTTCCCAAGGGTAACAAGACTCCAAAAGTTATTGTGCAATTTGTCCTGAGTGCGCTGATACCCCATATGTGGGAGTAAACCACTGTTTGGGTGCATGGCAGAGTTTGGAATCGAAGGAGCGCC
Source organism: Oophaga sylvatica (assembly GCA_033576555.1). Taxonomy (NCBI): domain Eukaryota; kingdom Metazoa; phylum Chordata; class Amphibia; order Anura; family Dendrobatidae; genus Oophaga; species Oophaga sylvatica. Next base: position 78,757 of record JARQOD010000504.1, read on the forward strand.
GTTTGACTTTTTCAACGCAGAATTGGCTGGATGCCATGTCGTGTTTGGAGAGCTCCGGATATGCCTAAACAGTGGAAACCCCCCACAAATGACACCATTTTGGAAACTAGACCCCTCAAGGAACTTATCTAGATGTGTGGTGAGCACTTTGAACCCCAAAGTGCTTCACAGAAGTTTTAACGTACAGCCGTAAAATAAAAAATCCTTTTTTTTTTTACAAAAATGATTTTTTCGCCCCCAATATTTTATTTTCACAAGGGTAACAGGAGAAATTGGACCCCAAAAGTTGTTGTCCAATTTGTCCTGAGTATGCTGATACCCAATATGTGGGAGTAAACTACTGTATGGGCGCACGTCGGGGCTCGGAAGGGAAGTAGTGACGTTTTGGATTGCAGACTTTGATGGAATGGTCTGGGGGCGTCATGTCGCATTTGGAGAGCCCCTGATGCGCCTAAACAGTGGAAACCCCCCATAAGTGACCCCATTTTGGAAAATAAACCCCACAAGGAACTTATCTAGAAGTGTGGTGAGCGCTATGAAGCTCCAAGTGCTTCACAGAAGTTTTATAACATACAGCCGTAAAAACAAAAAAATCATTTTTTTCCAGGACGTCCCTCCTGACAGCACCATGGGACGTCCTCCTCTTTGCTGGGACAGGAAACACACAAGAGATTAAAAGTCCCCTCCCCGCCCCCTTTCCCTCAGTGTGTTTCCTGTCCCTGCATGGAGGGACACACAGGAGACTTACCGGGTTCAGGGGGATCGTAAGGCCACGCCAGATCCTTCCCCCTGTGAAGCAGCCCAGGGCTGAAACTCTCCAGCGGGGAGTCCCTCAGCTCCAAAGACCAGGTGCGGCAGGCCCTGAATTGCGGACGTTCCTCCAGGTGGGAGGCTCTCGTCCGGGACCTCATACTGAGGGTGCAAGGCGGTTCCTGGTAGGACAGCATCCCGCAGCCTGGCGAGTGCTTAGCGGTGGATACTCTCCATACCTCGGCTGTGACCAGCGTCCGGGGGAGCGGTTCACTTCCGGTTCAGCGTCGCACTTCCGGTGACGTCATATCCAGGTGACGCTCACCGCATGGAGTGCAGACCCTTCCTGGAACGACGAGAGCTGGTGGAGACCATTACAGCAACTAATCGTGAGTATGGGTGCGTGATCTAGAGACACGCCAAGACAGGTGACATATCGCCGCTTCCCCTATCGGCAGACGCAGTAATTTGGTCAAGCAGCCTACCTTGTTCCTCATGGATACAGACGCGGCAGATGGCGGTGGGGTAAGTGCGCTTGGCGCAAAAACCCAGCCATAATCTGACAGCCACCCAGGAATCCGACCTAATTAGTTCCTGTCTCTTCTATAGGACAAAGGAACTTCATCCGCTCCCATAACTACAAAAAAGGCCGGTAAAGCCTTAGCAAAATCAGCCAGGTGTCCGTGTGTCACAGCAAACTGCCAGATGGCTATGACAGAACCCTTTGTTCTTCTTGTACCTCTAAGGTTATGAGAGATGAACAGCCTTCACTGCTTTCTGAAATGAGGCGCATGATTTCTGAGGAGGTTCAGGCCTCTATATCCACACTTACTCAGCAGTGGCCATGTAGTCCTGGCTCTAGTCGTAAGCGGCCCAGATGGGAAACGGATTCAAGAGAACAAGATTTAAGCTCTGAAAATAGATCAGATTTAGAAGAAGGTATTTCAGAGGAAGAAGGAGAACTTCCCCCCGACACTCAGGATAGAAAAAAGAAATTTCTTTTTCAACCTGAGGATACTAAGAATTTGATTAGATCTGTACGGAACACCATGGAGATCGAGGAAACTCCCAGAACACAATCCAGACAGGATTTGATGTTTGGGGGACTTACGTCTCAGAAGGAGACAGTTTTTCCTGTTAGCAATCACATTAAAACAATGATCCTGGAGGAATGGAAGAGCGCTGAACGGCGTCTAGTTTTGTCACGTGACTTCAGGGGAAGACTACCGTTTGAACCTGAGGATGTTAAATTATGGGAAGAAGTTCCGAAAATCGATACCCCAATAGCTAGAGTCACAAAAAAGACTGCCATCCCATTTGAGGACTCCTCTAGCCTACGTGACCCTATGGACAGAAAAGCCGATATTCTCCTGAAGAGAGCCTGGGAAACCTCAGCGGCTCTTATTAGGACTAATATTGCTGCCACCTCTGTAGCTAGATCCATGGTTTATTGGATGAGTCAATTGGAGGATCAGTTATCCAATAAGACTCCTAGAGCTGAGATTTTAGCCTCTCTGCCGGTTATGAATTCAGCCACGGCTTTCCTGGCTGATATGTCTGCAGAATCGGTCAGATTTTCCGCTAGAAACAGCTCCTTATCTAATGCAGCTAGGAGAGCTGTCTGGCTAAAATCATGGTTAGGAGATAACGCCTCTAAGATGAAATTATGTTCCATTCCATTTTCAGGGCTTAGGGTCTTCGGACCGGCTCTGGATACTATCTTAGAATCAGTATCAGATGCTAAGAAGGGTTTCCCAGAGGATAAACCCCGCCGAGCTCAATCCTTTCGGCGAGGTTCCCTGTCTAGAAGACAGTTCGATTCTAGAGGTCAGGGAAGATCAAGCAGAGGATCATATAAGAGTTACCACTCCCAGGGAGGAAAGAACAAGAATACGTTCTTTGGCTCCTCTCATAGAACAAGGAGACAATGACGCCAACTTTATTGGTGGACGACTCCGTTGTTTTGCAACAAACTGGGAACTGGTTACTCAGAATCAGTGGGTTCGCAGAACTATAGCGGAAGGTTATCGGATAGAGTGTTACGCTCCGCCACCCGAAAGATATGTTCCCCCTACGGTGATCTCCACAGACTCGGTCATGTGGTCAGATCTCCAGGATCTACTAAGGCTTTCTGTCATAATTCCGGTTCCCCGGGCAGAGTTAGGCAAGGGTCACTATTCCTCCCTCTTCACTATCTTAAAGCCGTCCGGAGAATCCCGTACTATAATAAATCTGAAACCCCTAAACTATTGGGTCACATACAAGAGGTTCAGGATGGAATCAATCAGGTCTGCAACCCACCTTATAGACAAGGGCGCATTCATGTGCACTCTCGATCTGAAGAGTGCATACTACCAGGTCCCAGTCCATCATTCATCACAAAGTCTTCTCAGATTTGCAGTGCAGTTGCCGACCCGGACCTGCCACTTTCAGTTTCAATGCCTACCCTTCGGGCTGGCCTCGGCTCCCCGAATATTCTCAAAATTGGTCTCGGAGATTGTGGCCTTTCTAAGAAGCAGAGGTACTATTATCGTTCCATACTTGGACGACTTTCTTATAGTGGCGCGAACAGAAGAGGCGCTGGTCGAACACAGAGATCGCTGCATTTCCATACTCAATTATCTGGGTTGGATAATAAATTGGGAAAAGTCAGATCTAGTTCCCGAACAAAAGAAAGTCTTCCTGGGTGTTATACTGGATTCAAATCGAAGAATCTCTTTCTTACCTCGGAAGAAGCAAGAGTCCATACAGGATGTAACGAAGGTTCTAATGAAGCACCAGCCCTCTATAAGATTCGCCATGAAGGTTCTAGGTCAAATGACGGCTTGCATTCCATGCGTCAGATGGGCACAGTTCCACTCAAGACCCCTTCAGAAAGAGATCCTTTCGTCATGGAATCGGAACTACAGCTCGTTAGACAGGACATTACATCTGTCAAAGACGGTAAAAGAATCTCTCCTTTGGTGGATGCAGCCAGACAATCTAAAGTTAGGAGTAAGATGGTCGACTTCCCCTTATGTAAAAGTTACCACGGACGCCAGTTCCTGGGGTTGGGGAGCTCATCTAAAGGGCAGAATACTACAGGGCAGATGGCCAGAAGAAATCCAGTATTGATCCTCAAACTTCAAGGAGCTCTACGCTGTATGGGAAGCCCTAAGAAGGAACCAATCCGATCTCAAAGATCAGCATATCAGGATTTACTCGGACAACATCACAACAGTTTCGTTTTTGAATCACCAAGGAGGTCCCAGACATCGACCCCTTCAACAGTTGGCAGAGATGATATTCACCTGGGCAGAGCAGGTCGTCCTTTCCTTAACGGCAATCCACCTGGAAGGTTCCCAGAATGTAATAGCAGACTACCTGAGCAGAAAGAAAGTGAGTCCTACGGAGTGGGAACTAAACCAGGATATCTTCAGAGATCTATGTTGGAGGTGGGGAACACCTCAAATAGACCTATTTGCAAGCAGAAGAAATGCGAAGATTCCCAGGTTTTTCTCTCCCTGAACCCCTTGGACGATCCAGAGGGATTGGATGCATTAAGCCAGAAATGGGAAGAACATCTGTTATATGCATTCCCACCTCTAGCGCTCATTCCGGCTGTATTACGGAAGATCAAGGAGGATCGGGCTACAGTAATAATGATCGCCCCTTATTGGCCAAAGAGGAGCTGGTTTTCTCTAACAGACATGTCAATCGAAAACCCCTTAGAGCTGCCTCTGATTCCGGACTTAATTCATCAAGGTCCGATCCATCATCCGGACCCGAAGAGATTACATCTCTCAGCCTGGATCCTGAAAGGGTGACCTTGAAGGCCAAAGGCTTATCTGATCAGGTCATAACCACAATCCAGGCCAGTAGAAAGCCAGTCACATCGGCTATCTATCTCAGAATCTGGAAACGCTTCTGTACAGTGAGTGGCGGGTCCGACTTGGTGACAGGCACTCCAAACATTCCTAAGTGGTCGGAACGGCGACCACTCTCTGCTCATTCTACTCGACCTTTCTGCAGCTTTCGACACGGTTGACCACCGTCTCCTACTGTCCAGGCTCCACTCTCTAGGTATTAAGGACACTGTTCTCTCCTGGTTCTCCTCCTATCTTTCTGACCGCTCCTTCAGTGTTTCGTTCTCTGGCTCCACTTCATCTCCTCCCCCCGCTCACTGTCGGTGTACCCCAGGGCTCAGTCCTTGGCCCCCTTCTCTTCTCTCTCTAACACCGCCCCAATTGGACAGACCATCAGCAGATTTGGCTTTCAGTACCATCTTTATGCTGATGACACACAATTATACACGTCATCCCCCGACCTTACCCCCGCTGTACTACAGAACGCCACCGACTGTCTGTCCGCAGTCTCCAACATCATGTCTGCTCTCTATCTGAAACTCAACCTCTCCAAAACTGAACTTCTTCTGCTCCCGCCGTCTACTAACCTCCCTAAATCTGACATTTCCCTCTCAGTGGGCGGCACCATAATAACACCCCGGCAGCAGGCTCGCTGTCTGGGTGTTATGTTTGATACCAATCTCTCCTTCACCTCCCATATACAATCTCTTGCCCGCTCTTGCCGCCTACACCTAAAGAACATCTCTAGAATCCGCCCTTTTCTCACCATGGAAACAACAAAAACCCTCACTGTAGCATTGATCCACTCCCGCCTGGACTACTGTAACGCTCTATTACTTGGCCTCCCCATTACTCGACTATCCCCTCTCCAGTCCATCCTTAATGCAGCAGCCAGGGTTATCCATCTGGCTAATCGGTACTCGGACGCGTCCGCTCTTCGCCAGTCCTTACACTGGCTGCCCATTCATTATAGGATCCAATTCAAAGTACTTGTTCTCACCCACAAAGCTCTCCACACTGCAGCACCCCCCTACATCTCCTCCCTCATTTCTATCTATCGGCCTAACCGACTGCTGCGCTCTGCAAACGACTTTCGACTAACCTCTGCACTAATCCGTACCTCCCACTCCCGACTCCAAGACTTCTCCCGCGCTGCGCCTATCCTCTGGAATGCTCTACCCCAAGAAATTAGGACTATCCACAATTTGCATGGTTTCAGGCGCTCCCTCAAAACACATCTGTTCAGAGCGGCCTATCACATTCACTAATCAAAGTCATTCTATGTGTAAGTGTGTGTGTGTGTGTAGCCCATTCACTATCTCCATCCATCCCTCACTCCCTTAAGATGGCTGGACCATCATTGTAAATGCACCATTGTATATACACACCTGTATTTTGTATCTCCCCCACCTCATTGTAGATTGTAAGCTCTCACGAGCAGGGCCGTCTTATTTTGCTTTAATTACTGTATTGTTAACGTTGTTACTTATGACTTGTGTTTTGAAACTGTTAAACTGTAAAGCGCTGCGGAATATGATGGCGCTATATAAATAAAGATTATTATTATTATTTCCTCCAGTCAGGCTTCGACATGGGACTCAGACCCAGTACCCTAAAAGTTCAGATTGCTGCATTAAGCTCCTTCTTAGACTACTCACTAGCTTCTCACCCATGGGTGATAAGATTTGTTAAAGCTATTCAGAGACTACGGCCCACGATTAGACAGTGTCTCCCAATATGGGACCTTACTCTGGTACTCAGGGTTTTATGTAATGATTCATTCCGTAATAACAGCACAATGCCTATTTCCTTGCTTACCAGGAAAGCAGCTTTCCTGGTAGCAATCACCACAGCTAAAAGAATAGGTGAAATTCAGGCTCTATCCACTAGAGACCCATATTTTCAGGTTAGAGACGACAGCATTCTGTTAAGGTTGGATCCGGCTTTCTTACCTAAGGTTGCTTCAGATAGTAACCGTAATCAGGAGATTATCTTACCTTCCTTCTGTGATAACCCTTCCAACGAAAAGGAGCTGAGGCTCCATTCTTTGGATGTCAGAAAGGTGGTACTAGACTACATAGATGCCACTAAAGACTGGCGTATAGATTCGAACCTATTTGTCCTCTACGGAGGAATCAGTAAGGGAAAAAAGGCGTCTAAACCTTCCATCGCTAGATGGATTACCTCTTTAATTTCAGAGGCCTATTTAGCTGAAGGGTCAGAACCTCTGGCGGGCCTAAAGGCACACTCAACCAGGGCATTGGCTGCTTCCTGGGCAGAGAGGGCAGGCGCCTCTCTGGAACAAATTTGTAAGGCGGCAACATGGGCTAGAATTGATACTTTCTCAAACATTATAAGATAGATGTACTTTCTAACCGGCAGACGGCCTTTGGTAGGAAAGTTCTGCAGGCTGTGATCCCACCCTAAGGAGCTTTCTTTGGTACTCCCCATGGTGCTGTCAGGAGGGACGTCCTGGAAAAGGGTCATTAGACCTACCGCTAATTAGGTTTCCAGGAGTCCATCCTGACAGCACTGGTAGCTCCCTCCCTCTTCAATATGTCATATGCTGTAATATGATTTTCAATAATTAAAGTGTTTTGTGCATTATACATGTCATGGTTCTTGATACAACACTGAGGGAAAGGGGGCGGGGAGGGGACTTTTAATCTCTTGTGTGTTTCCTGTCCCAGCAAAGAGGAGGACGTCCCATGGTGCTGTCAGGATGGACTCCTGGAAACCTAATTAGCGGTAGGTCTAATGACCCTTTTTTTACAAAAATGATATTTTCGCCCCCAGTTTTTTATTTTCCCAAGGGTAACAGAAGAAATAGGACAAATTGCACAATAACTCTTGGGGTCCAGAGTACGCTGATACCCCATATGCGGGAGTAAACTACTGTTTGGGCGCATGGCAGAGCTCAGAAGTGAAGGAGCACCGTTTGACTTTTTCAACGCAGAATTGGCTGGAATTGAGATCAGACGCCATGTCACATTTGGAGAGCCCCTGATGTGCCTAAACAGCGGAAACCCCCCAATTCTAACTCCAACCCTAACCCCAACACACCCCTAACCCAAGTCCCAACCCTAACCACAAACCTAACCCTAACACACCCCTAACCCTAATCCCAACCATAACCCTAATACTAACGTTAGCGCCAACCCTAACCCTAACTTTAGCCGCAACCCTAACCCTAACGGGAAAATGGAAATAAATACATTTTTTTAATTTTATTATTTTTCCCTAACTAAGGGGGTGATAAAGGGGGTTTGATTTACTATTTATAGCGGGTTTTTATGATTGGCAGCTGTCACGCTAAAAGACGCTTTTTATTGCAAAAAATAGTTTTTTGCATCACCACATTTTGAGAGCTATAATTTTTGCATATTTTGGCCCACAGAATCATGTGAGGTCTTATTTTTTGCGGGACGAGGTGACGTTTTTATTGGTACCATTTTTGAGCAGGTGACATTTTTTTGATCGCTTTTTATTTCGATTTTTGGGAGGTTAGAATGAACAAAAATCAGCAATTCATGAATTTCTTTTGGGGAGGCGTTTGTACCGTTCCGCGTGTGGTAAAATTGATACAGCAGTTTTATTCTTCGGGTCAGTACGATTATGGCGATACCTTATTTATATCATTTTTTTATGTTTTGGTGCTTTTATAGCATGAAAACAATTTTATATAAAAAATTATTATTTTTGCATCGCTTTATTCTGCGAGCTATAACTTTTTTTTTTTTTCGCTGATGATGCTGTATGATGGCTCGTTTTTTGCGGGACAAGATGACGTTTTCAGCGGTACCATGATTATTTATCTCTGTCTTTTTGATCGCGTGTTATTCCACTTTTTGTTCAGCGGTATGATGATAAAGCATTGATTTTTTTGCTTCGTTTTTTTTTTTTTTTTTTAAGGGGTTTATTAAAGGGGTTAACTAGTAGGACAGTTTTATAGGGGGGGTCGTTACGGACGCGGCGATACCAAATATGTGTACTTTTATTGTTTTGGTTTTTTTATTTACAGGAAAGAAGGAATTTATTGGGGAATATTTTTTTTTTTTTTTTTTTTATGATTTTTTTTTTACCACTTTTTATTTTTATTTTTTTTACTTTTATACTTTGTCCCAGGGTGGGACATCACTGTATTTTAGCAGATCGCTGGTGTGACAGTGTGCACAGCACTCTGTCACACCAGCGATCGCTCTGGCACTGCTGCAGGCTTCCCCAGCGCCTGCTCTCAGCAGGCACTGAGGAAGCCACCTCCCTGCAGGACCCCGGCGCCATCTTGGATCCGGGTCCTGGGAGGGAGGAAGCCCTCAGAACAGCGCGATCACATCGCGCTGGTCTGAGGGTCTCAGGGGGGCGCGCAGGGAGCCCACTCCCTGCGCGATGCTTCCCTGTGCCCCCAGTACACCGCGATCATGTTTGATCGCGGTGTGCCAGGGTTAATGTGCCGGGAGCGGTCCGTGACCGCTCCTGACACACAGTCATGGGTGTCAGCTGTGATAATCAGCTGACACCCGGCGGCGATCAGCTGCGCTCCCCCCGGGAGCGCAGCTCATCGCCCATGACGTACTATTCCGTCCATGGGAATAAGGTCCAGGGTCACATGGACGGAATAGTACGTCTGATGGCAAGAGGGGTTAAAGGTGTAAATTTGTTGAAAAAAAAGCGTAGGCTCCCGCTGTATTTTCTGCACCAGACAGACAAAGCAAGCGAGTGGGGGCAGATAATAACAGCCTAGAGCCTACATTTTTTTGGTGCCCCCCCTGGCTACTAACATCTGCCCCCAGACACCCCAGAAAGGGCAAATCTATAATTAGATTCGCCCTTTCTGGCACTTTGCCTGTCTATTCCCATTGCCCTGTAGCGGTGGCGAATGGGTTAATAATCTCACCTTAATGTCACCTTAGTATTGAAAGGTGACCTTAAGGCAGGTTAATAATTGAGAGCTGTCAATTAGACAACTATCAATTATTAATCCTATTGTATGATAGAAAAATCAAACACACACAGTTTAATAAAAAAGAAGTTTAATGAAATAATCACACAGTTTTTGACAATATTTTATTTTCCTGCTAAAACCATTTCCTGTAATAAAAATAAAATAAAAAAGCAATATGATTCTTACCAATCCGAAGTACAGTCAGGTCCCACGCTGTAATCCATCAGAAAGGGTTAACAGGTTACAGGTCGCAGAGAGCTAATAATGCTGTCTCAGACCTGTATTCCCCTGAATGAATAAGTTACTCTCCCAGCGAAAGGAGAGGAATAGATTCATGAATGGAGCTTAATTGATTTATTACAACTTTCACTTGAGTGACCTGACCTAAGGTGAAAGTGGATACAATCAATTAAGCTTCATTCATGAATCACATCCTCTCCTGTCGGCAGGAGATAAGCTCATTCATTCAGGAGCTATCAGATGAGCACGCAGGATTACTTGCGCTGCTTATCTGATTGCTAGTTAACCCTTTGTGAAGGATTACATCGTGGGACGGGACAGATTGCCAGATAGGTAAGAATAATGTTGTTTTATTATTTTATATTTATTTTAAAAGAACAAGGGCTTCGAACGGATTAAGACTTAAATAAAAGATGGTCAAAAATATGTGTTTTATTTCATTAAAATTATTTATTCTTAAAGTGTGTGTGTTTTTTTTATTTACTTCAATAGGATTAATAATTGATAGTTGTCTAATTGACAGCTCTCAATTATTAACCTGCCTTAAGGTCACCTTTCAATACTAAGGTGACATTAAGGTGAGATTAACCCATTCGCCACCGCTACAGGGCAATGGGAATAGACAGGCAAAGTGCCAGAAAGGGCGAATCTAATTATAGATTTGCCCTTTTTGGGGTGTCTGGGGGCAGATGTTAGTAGCCAGGGGGGGCACCAAAAAAATGTACCCTCCCTAGGCTGTTATTATCTGCCCCCACTCGCTTGCTTTGTCTGTCTGGTGCAGAAAATACAGCGGGAGCCCACGCATTTTTTTGTCAACGAATTTACACCTTTAATTAACCCCTACATGTCTGAAATTTTGCACAAATACACTCATGTAATTGTAAGTTCTAAACAAATATCAAAATACATGAAATGACATGGTTAACTGTGTGGAAACAATGTATCATTTCATGTCGGCTTCTGTGATTTCACAAAACCCGGCAATTGAATTACCGGCTATTACAGTATGTAGAAGTCTAGGAACTATAAATATATGTATATATACATGTCACAATGACATGTGTGTGTGTATATATATATATATATATGTGTGTGTTCTATGTGTATATATCTATTTTTTTTTTTGTGACTGAAATACTATTCTTTTGGATCCATTATATGTCAGTTTTGCAAGTCGGATGAAAATCGGATGTTACAAGGTACACACACATGCGACTAAATCGCATCTTTGAAGGAAAATCGGATGCCAGAAGGATGTGTGATGTTTGCATTTTGATCCGACAATCGACCGTCTAAAACGGACCGATTTTTTGTCGTTGTGTGTGACGCCGGCCTTATTCTCTATGTGGAGTGCGGGTGGAGGTCGGTGCCGGAGGCTCCATTGTTCTCTATGTGGAGTGCGGCTCTGCGGGTGGAGGTCGGTGCCGGAGGCTCCATTATTCTCTATGTGGAGTGCGGGTGGAGGTAGGTGCCGGAGGCTCCATTATTCTCTATGTGGAGTGCGGCTCTGCGGGTGGAGGTCGGTGCTGGAGGCTCCATTATTCTCTATGTGGAGTGTGGCTCTGCGGGTGGAGGTCGGTACTGGAGGCTCCATTATTCTCTATATGGAGTGCGGCTCTGCGGGTGGAGGTCGGTGCCGGAGGCTCCATTGTTCTCTATGTGGAGTGCGGCTCTGCGGGTGGAGGTCGGTGCCGGAGGCTCCATTATTCTCTATGTGGAGTGCGGGTGGAGGTCGGTGCCGGAGGCTCCATTATTCTCTATGTGGAGTGCAGGTGGAGGTAGGTGCCGGAGGCTCCATTATTCTCTATGTGGAGTGCGGCTCTGCGGGTGGAGGTAGGTGCCGGAGGCTCCATTATTCTCTATGTGGAGTGCGGCTCTGCGGGTGGAGGTAGGTGCCGGAGGCTCCATTATTCTCTATGTGGAGTGCGGGTGGAGGTCGGTGCCGGAGGCTCCATTAGGCCGGTGTCACACACAACCACAAAAAATCGGTCCGTTTTAGACGGTCGACAATCGGATCAAAATAAAAACATCACACATCCTTCTGGCATCCGATTTTCCTTCAAAGATGCGATTTAATCGCATGTGTGTGTACCTTGTAACATCCGATTTTCATCCGACTTGCGAGATTTTCTCGCAGGCTTGCAAAACTGACATATAATGGATCCAAAAGAATAGTATTTAAATGCCAAAAGAAAGAATAGATATATTCACATAGAGCACATATATATATATATATATATGTCATTGTGACATATATATATACATATATTTATAGTTCTTACACTTCTACATACTGTAATAGCCGCTAATTCAATTGCCGGCTTCAGTGAAATCACAGAAGCCGACATGAAATGATACATTGTTTCCACACATTTAACCATGTCATTTCATGTATTTTTATATATGTTTGAAACATACAATTACATGAGTATATGTGTGCTAAATTTCAGACATGTAGGGGTTAATTAAAGGTGTAAATTCGTTGAAAAAAAATGCGTGGGCTCCCGCTGTATTTTCTCCACCAGACAGACAAAGCAAGCGAGTGGGGGCAGATAATAATAGCCTAGGGAGGGTACATTTTTTTTGTGCCCCCCCTGGCTACTAACATCTGCCCCCAGACACCCCAGAAAGGGCAAATCTATAATTAGATTTGCCCTTTCTGGCACTTTGCCCGTCTATTCCCATTGCCCTGTAGCGGTGGCGAATGGGTTAATAAGGGGTTAAAATGACCTTGCAATTGAAAGGTCACTTTAAGCCAGGTTAATAATTGATAGCTGTCAATTAGACAACTATCAATTATTAATCCTATTGTATGAAAGAAAAATCAAACACACACAGTTTAATAAAAAATAAGTTTAATTAAATAATCACACAGTTTTTGAACATATTTTATTTTCCTGCTAAAACCATTTCCTGTAATAAAAATAAAATAAAAAAGCAAAATTATACTTACCAATCCGATGTACAGTCAGGCCCCACGGTGTAATCCATCAGAAAGGGTTAACAGGTTACAGGTCGCAGAGAGCTAATAATGCTGTCTCAGACCTGTATTCCCCTGAATGAATAAGTTCCTCTCCCAGCGAAAGGAGAGGAATAGATTCATGAATGGAGCTTAATTGATTTATTGCCAATTTAACTGTAGTGACCTGACCTAAAGGGAAAGTGGACACAATCAATTAAGCTTCATTCATGAAACACATCCTCTCCTGTCGCCAGGAGAGGAACTTATTCATTCATGAGCTTTGAGCTGAGCATGCAGGATTACTTGCACTGCTTGGCTCAAAGCTAGTTAACCCTTTGTGAAGGATTACAGCGTGGGACATGACAGATCGGCGGAATAGGTAAGAATAATGTTGTTTTATTTTTTTCTTTATTTTAGGAGATCAATGGCTTCGCACGGATTAAGTGTAAAATAAAATATGCTCAAAAAAATGTGTTTTTATTTCATTAAAATTATTTATTCTTAAAGTGTGTGTGTTTTTTTATTTGCTTCAATAGGATTAATAATTGATAGTTGTCTAATTGACAGCTATCAATCATTAACCTGCCTTAAGGTCACCTTTCAATTGCAAGGTGACAGTAAGGTGAGATTAACCCATTCGCCACCGCTACAGGGCAATGGGAATAGACGGGCAAAGTGCCAGAAAGCGCGAATCTAATTATAGATTTGCCCTTTCTGGGGTGTCTGGGGGCAGATGTTAGTAGCCAGGGGGGGCACAAAAAAATGCACCCTCCCTGGGCTATTATTATCTGCCCCCACTTGCTTTGCTTTGTCTGTCTGGTGGAGAAAATACAGCGGGAGCCCACGCATTTTTTTTCAACGAAATTACACCTTTAATTAACCCCTACATGTCTGAAATTTTGCACAAATACACTCATGTAATTGTATGTTTCAAACATATATAAAAATACATGAAATTACATGGTTAACTGTGTGGAAACAATGTATCATTTCATGTCGGCTTCTGTGATTTCACAAAACCCGGCAATTGAATTAGCGGCTATAACAGTATGTAGAAGTCTAGGAACTATAAATATATGTATATATACATGTCACAATGACATGTGTGTGTATATATATATATATATGTGTTCTATGTGTATATATCTATTCTTTCTAGTCTTTAGTAAAGCTGTCAGTGTGATTTTACAGTATAGCCGGGGATGAATTGCCGGCTTTTCTAAAGGACACCGATGCGATTTCATCGCAAGTCACACAGTGTGGTCCGTTTGTAATCAGATTTTTCATCGCTCCCATAGACTTGCATTGGCGATAGTCGACCGACAATCGGTGACAATCGCAGCATGCTGCGATTGTACACGGACGTTGAAAACGGACCACAAAAAATCTGATACTGGGAGCTGCTCCATAGATTAACATAGGGCCGACTGCAATGCGATTTTTCATCGCATTGCAATCGTCCGATTTTGTCGCCAGTGTGACGCCGGCCATATTCTCTATGTGGAGTGCGGGTGGAGGTAGGTGCCGGAGGCTCCATTATTCTCTATGTGGAGTGCGGCTCTGCGGGTGGAGGTAGGTGCCGGAGGCTCCATTATTCTCTATGTGGAGTGCGGGTGGAGGTCGGTGCCGGAGGCTCCATTATTCTCTATGTGGAGTGCGGGTGGTGTCATGGGTGCATCGCCACAAAGATCGTCGCGATTGCACATTCTGACTTCTCACAGCTGAGTTGCTGGTTCTTTGTTTTTTGGTAATGAGAGAGTTAATTTTACCTAGCTCTTTGCTAAGGCTAGGTGCAGCCTCGCCCGGCTGCTTTTGATTATGTTCTAATTAGTTTCCTTTATATACCTGCCAGTCTGGGTGTTAGACGCCGGTGAAAGCATTCATGTAGTCTAGCAGACTGGATCGGTTCTGAGAATACTTAAGCTAAGAGCTCCTTAGTTGTTTTTACTCTTACAGCTTATAGTTTTTCTCTGAGACCTTAGGTGTTCCTACTGTGTGTGAGTGTTGTATGTAAGACTTTATTTACTTTATTTCTTGTCTTTCTTGTATGTCTTTCTGTTCATTAACCGTTACCTGTTCATTCCCTTTGGTGGTATTCAGGGTCCTTCTTAGGACTAGAATACAGTTGGCAGGGATTGATAGGAGACAGGGTTTACGCTGGTGGCCTGGACCTCTGTACCTTTAACAGTACCTCCAGGTTGAGGGATTAGTTAGGACCCCAGTTTAGGGTCAGCTTAGACCCCGGTCACCCTCTAGCCGGAGACAGCGTATAACGGATTCCGTTTTGACCCACTGGACATTCTGTCAGGTAAATCTATGTTATCATATATCTATGCGCATGTTATATAGTATGTTGCCCTTTTGATATAGATTACTGACATCACATATATATATCTGCTATACAGCGTGACATTTTCACCGGCCAAACTAAAGATTCTCCCCAGCTGTCATGGATCCAGTAGCCCAGCTGGCCCGGCAGTTGCAGGGGTTGTCCATGGAATTTGCAGACATTAAGTCCAAGGTTTTGTTCCCCCCGGAGCAAACCAGATCTGAACCTAAGGTTGCTCTCCCGGACAGGTTCACTGGTGGGCGGGACAAATTTTTTACTTTCCGGGAGGCATGTAAATTGTACTTTCGGCTGCGGCCTCGGTCATCTGGGAGTGAAGAGCAGAGGGTGGGAATTGTTATCTCGCTCTTACAAGGGGACCCTCAATCTTGGGCGTTCTCTATTCCTCCAGGCTCCCCAGATCTCCAGTCAGTGGATCGATTTTTTGCTGCCCTGGGTCTGGTATATGATGATCCGGATCGAGTCTCCCTTGCTGAAACAAGGTTACGTAAAATACGGCAAGGAAATCGTCCAGCGGAGGAATATTCTTCTGAGTTCCGTAGATGGGCAACAGATACTCAGTGGAATGACCCAGCTCTTAGGAGCCAGTTTTGTCAAGGGTTGTCTGACAAATTAAAAGATGTGTTGGCTCAGTATGATTCTCCTCCATCACTGGAGGCTGCTATGGCCCTCGCTATTCGCATTGATAGACGACTTCGGGGAAGACGCGAGGTAACTCCGCCCCCCGTGATGACTCCACCTACTACTAAAGTCCCTTATACTGAGGTTCCCCTGGTCTGTTCTGAGGAACCCATGCAGTTGGGAGGGACATCATATTGTAGGAGGGAATCGGCGGTGCGCCGCAAGACTAGAAGGTGTTTCTTTTGCGGGAGAGAGGGACATTTTGTTGGGGGGTGTCCATCCCGGACCTCTTTGAGCCAAGGAGTTAACCTGGGAGTGTGTATTTCGTCCCCAAATCCCTCTCAGTTTCTCGTGCCTGCGGAGGTGGTGATTGGTACTAGAACTGAGAGGATTTCTGTTTTTCTTGATAGTGGGTCCGGGGCTAATCTGGTGGACGCTCGGTTTGCCCAGGTGCATGGTATGCAACTGAGTGTATTGGCCAAACCGGTCCCTATACTCTCTATTGATTCTAGACCTCTTGGTCAAGGTAGCTTGGTACAAGCTGTTCATAACATAGATCTTCGAGTAGGGGCAATACATAAAGAGCAATTGTCTTGTTATGTGTTGGAGGGTCTACCTACTCCTATTGTGTTGGGACTTCCTTGGTTGGCTAAACATAACCCAGTGATTGATTGGCAATCCAGAAAGATAAGCCAGTGGGGTGAATTTTGCAAGAATAACTGCATGAGCACGGTCATCGGTGCGGTTGTACCTAGGACTTTGCCTCCTTTTCTGGAGGACTTTGGGGAGATGTTCTCAGAGGAGGGGTGTAAAGAGTTACCTCCTCATCGCGCATATGACTGCTCAATAAAGTTGCTTCCTGATGCCTTATCTCGTACTTTCCCAGGGACCGGGAGGATGGATGATCCGGTTCCTATTCCTCAGGAGGGAGTTGTAGTGTCAGCTGTATGCTCTGAGCTTGAGGGGGAGGTATTGGGGGCTCAGGGGGACGCCCCTGTGGGACTTCCAGGGAGACTGATAGTTCCAGATCAGTTAAGACTGAAGGTTACGGAGAACCGTTACAAACGGATGGCTGATAGGGGGAGAGTTTCTGGTCGAGATCTGAAGGTGAACGATCTGGTGTGGTTGTCTACCAGGAATATAAAACTTAAAGTTTCCTCCTGGGGGTTGGGTCCCAGATTCATCGGGCCGTACAGGATCAGTTCCATAATTAATCCTGTGGCATTTCGTCTGGACCTCCCTCCTACGTTTAAAATCATAATGTGTTTCACAAGTCATTACTTAAAAAGTATGTGGCACCAGTCATACCGTCACCTCTACCTCCTTCAGTGGTGGTCAATGATAACGTGGAAATTCATGGGTCGAAAATCATTGACTCACGTCTCAGTCGCCGATCCCTTCAGTACTTAGTTCATTGGAGGGGGTATGGTCCTGAGGAGGGGACGTGGGTCCCTGCGTCTGATGTTAACGCAGATCGATTGGTTCGGACCTTTCACACAACTCACCCGGGCAGACCTGGCCCTGAGGGTCCGGAGGCCCCTCGTAGAAGGGGGGGTACTGTCATGGGTGCATCGCCACAAAGATCGTCGCGATTGCACATTCTGACTTCTCACAGCTGAGTTGCTGGTTCTTTGTTTTTTGGTAATGAGAGAGTTAATTTTACCTAGCTCTTTGCTAAGGCTAGGTGCAGCCTCGCCCGGCTGCTTTTGATTATGTTCTAATTAGTTTCCTTTATATACCTGCCAGTCTGGGTGTTAGACGCCGGTGAAAGCATTCATGTAGTCTAGCAGACTGGATCGGTTCTGAGAATACTTAAGCTAAGAGCTCCTTAGTTGTTTTTACTCTTACAGCTTATAGTTTTTCTCTGAGACCTTAGGTGTTCCTACTGTGTGTGAGTGTTGTATGTAAGACTTTATTTACTTTATTTCTTGTCTTTCTTGTATGTCTTTCTGTTCATTAACCGTTACCTGTTCATTCCCTTTGGTGGTATTCAGGGTCCTTCTTAGGACTAGAATACAGTTGGCAGGGATTGATAGGAGACAGGGTTTACGCTGGTGGCCTGGACCTCTGTACCTTTAACAGTACCTCCAGGTTGAGGGATTAGTTAGGACCCCAGTTTAGGGTCAGCTTAGACCCCGGTCACCCTCTAGCCGGAGACAGCGTATAACGGATTCCGTTTTGACCCACTGGACATTCTGTCAGGTAAATCTATGTTATCATATATCTATGCGCATGTTATATAGTATGTTGCCCTTTTGATATAGATTACTGACATCACATATATATATCTGCTATACAGCGTGACAGGTGGAGGTCGGTGCCGGAGGCTCCATTATTCTCTATGTGGAGTGTGGGTGGAGGTAGGTGCCGGAGGCTCCATTATTCTCTATGTGGAGTGCGGCTCTGCGGGTGGAGGTAGGTGCCGGAGGCTCCATTATTCTCTATGTGGAGTGCGGGTGGAGGTCGGTGCCGGAGGCTCCATTATTCTCTATGTGGAGTGCGGGTGGAGGTAGGTGCCGGAGGCTCCATTATTCTGTATGTGGAGTGCGGCTCTGCGGGTGGAGGTAGGTGCCGGAGGCTCCATTATTCTCTATGTGGAGTGCGGCTCTGCGGGTGGAGGTAGGTGCCGGAGGCTCCATTATTCTCTATGTGGAGTGCGGGTGGAGGTCGGTGCCGGAGGCTCCATTATTCTCTATGTGGAGTGCGGGTGGAGGTAGGTGCCGGAGGCTCCATTATTCTGTATGTGGAGTGCGGCTCTGCGGGTGGAGGTAGGTGCCGGAGGCTCCATTATTCTCTATGTGGAGTGCGGCTCTGCGGGTGGAGGTAGGTGCCGGAGGCTCCATTATTCTCTATGTGGAGTGCGGGTGGAGGTAGGTGCTGTGCACACAGTCACACCAGCGATCTGACCTTATACTGTGATATCCCACCCTGGGACAAAAATTAAAATCAGAAGTGTGAAAAAAAATTCCTAAATAATGAGAAAAAAAAATATTCCGCAATAAATTCATTTCTTCCTGTAAATAAAAAAAACCAAAACAATAAAAGTACACATATTTGGTATCGCCGCGTCCGTCACGACCCGCCCTATAAAACTGACCCATTAGTTAACCCCTTTAGCGAACCCCTTAAAAATAAAAACAAAGCAAAAAAACAATGCTTTATCATCACACCGCCGAACAAAAAGTGGAATAACATGCGATCAAAAAGACGGATATAAATAAACATGGTACCGCTGAAAATGTCATCTTGTCCCGCAAAAAACGAGCCGTCATACAGCATCATCAGCAAAAAAATAAAAGTTATAGCTCGCAGAATAAAGCGATGCAAAAATAATTATTTTTCATATAAAATTGTTTTTATTCTATAAAAGCGCCAAAACATAAAAAAAATGATATAAATGAGGTATCGCCGTAATCGTACTGACCAGAAGAATAAAACTGCTTTATCAATTTTACCACACGCGGAACGGTATAAACGCCTCCCCAAAAGAAATTCATGAATTGCTGATTTTTGTTCATTCTAACCTCCCAAAAATTGTAATAAAAAGTGATCAAAAAATGTCACGTGCCCAAAAATGGTACCAATAAAAACGTCACCTCGTCCCGCAAAAAATAAGACCTCACATGACATTGTGGGCCAAAATATGCAAAAATTATAGCTCTCAAACTGTGGTGATGCAAAAACTGTTTTTTGCAATAAAAAGCGTCTTTTAGCGTGACAGCTGCCAATCATAAAAACCCGCTATAAATAGTAAATCAAACCCCCCTTTATCACCCCCTTAGTTAGGGAAAAATAATAAAATACGAAAAATTTATTTCCATTTTCCCATTAGGGTTAGGGTTGTGGCTAGGGTTAGAGTTGGCGCTAAAGTTAGGATTAGGGTTAGGGTTGGGATTAGGGTTAGGGGTGTGTTAGGGTTATGGTTAGGATTAGGTTTAGGGGTGTGTTGGGTTAGGGTTGGTGTTAGAATTGGGTGGTTTCCACTGTTTAGGCACATCAGGGAATCTCCAAATGTGACATGGCGTCTAATCTCAACTCCAGCCAATTCTGCGTTTGAAAAGTAAAGCGGTGCTCCTTCCCTTCTAAGCTCTGACATGCGTGCAAACATTAGTTTACCCCCACATATGGGGTACCAGACCATTCCATCAAAGTCTGCAATCTAAAACGTTACTACTTCCTTTCCAAACCATGACGTGTGCCCATGCAGTACTTTTCTCCCACATTTGGGGTATTTTTTTTATTTTCATGCTCGGTCGTTATAAACTTTAGTGAAACACTTGGGGGTTCAAAGTTCTCACCACACATCTAGATAAGTTCCTTGAGGGGTTTAGTTTCCAAAATGGTGTCATTTGTGGGGGGTTTCCACTGTTTAGGCACATCGGGGGCTCTCCAAACACAGCATGGCGTCCAGCCAACTCTGCTTTAAAACAGTCAAACGGCGCTCCTTCCCTTCCAAGCTCTGCCATGCACCTAAACAGTGGTTTACCCCCACATATGGGGTATCAGCGTACTCAGGACAAATTGCACTGCAACCTATTAGATGCCAACCTCTCTGGTGTTTGGCTGCCTTGGCGTTTTTTTGCTCCTGCCCTCCTCAGCTACCAAATCATAAGTGTGCTTATTTAACCCTTTATTTACTATAGGATTGGTAATGAAATAGGTGTCTTTACTAAGCCTGGCTTAACGCCACCTTACAATAGCAAGGTAACCCTTTATTAACCCCACTTGGCACCTCTACAGGGCAAATGGGAAGAACCCGACAAAGCTCCAGAATAGGCACATCTAATAGATGCGCCTTTTCTGAGCAGCTGGGGGCTGCTGTTTTTAGGCTGGGGGGCCCATAATCATGGCCCCTTACCAGCCTGAGAATAGCAGCCCCCAGCTGTATAGTTTTGCCGGGTTGCAGGGTGGATAAAAATCATGATTTTTTTAAAAAAATTCAAAAACATCGGATTTTTTTGATTTAAATCGGATTTTTTTGATTTAAATAGGATTTTTTAATCAAGTTGTACACAAGCAAAACTTTGTCTTTTTGCAAATCAAATTATTTTACACAAATAAAAATATTAAAACAGTTGATGATTATGAAACCTAATAATTTTTATTTGCACTATTAAACAATCAGAATTGAACTACAGAGAGTAAGTACTTTTTAACAATAGCCAACCTCTAACGTTTGAAGTAAGCAAACATCTTCAGTGAATACATCAGTCCTTTAAGCCTACTGTTTATTTAGGACTTTTCGTTGTGGATGTTGCTCCAACCATCCAAGCTCATGTTAACAACTTTGTCTTTCAAATATTTTGTACAAGCCGCTCTTTCTTTGTCGTATACAGCCTGAAGATGTTTTCCTGAGATATCAAATCTACTTGGTGGTTTGTAGCCTGGTCTTATTCCTTCGATCATTTGTACAAACAATGGGTGTTCAACTAGTCGGAAAGAAGAATTGGTTGCAAATATGAATTTAGCAATTAATTCATCAAAATGTTCTTTCTGGCTCGTCGTAGTCTTTAAGAGGAATTTTTCTACACTTTGCACGCAAAGTTTTTTGTTGGGCTGCTTTGTTGAAGTTGTACCCAGATATTGATTGTCACGTGCAGCACAAGCCATATTTGACCCTGAAAGCACAGTAATTAAAAATATAATTCGACTGCGTATTTGAAGAAATATAACGAAAATATTTTGAAACAAACTTTTTGAACAATGTAATGGTCCTCGTCCTATAAGGGCTGTCTCAAAAGTTATGCTACTCAAGTTTCCGGTGAAGTTGCTGTAATACTAGTAATATCAGAGCAACTGAAAAAAATTATGTCACAAAGGTTTTAAAAATGTTTTTTTAAAAAAATGGTCAATTTGGCAGACTTCAAAAGTGAATTGTAGCCTACAATAAAAAAAAAAAATAGGCGTATACACACTCTTTTATTTTTACTTAACGTTAATCTTCTGTGAAATATTGCCTTAACATAAATTTAAATTCTATACTCCAGAACTAGTGCTAGAAATTTTTCTTTTCATAGACTTTAACCATCCCAGTAAAACGTCTGTTAAAATAGGTTGTAATTGCCAGACTTACCACTAGTGCTAGGGTCCTGGTGCATAAGAAGCTGTGGGGGTTCATTGACATTAGTTGTATCACTATCAACATCTTCATTTCCCTTCTGGTTGCAGTTTTCATAATGTGATTTCAAACGGCAAACAAGTCCTTGGATATCCTTTTGACAGTATTTGCACTTTGCTCTCCCACCTTTCTTTCCAAGCTCTGCTGGCATCTCAACAAAATGAACCCAAATAGGGTCTCTCTTACGACCTGCCATGGCTCACGCAGATCACTTCTGAAGTTTGATTGTTACTACAGCCAAGTACTGCTGACTGACTATCCAACAAGTTTGGGCATGTCAACTGAATGGAAAAAGAAACTGAAACCAAGCTACAGAAAGTGAAACCAAGCTAGAAGTGTGGAGTT
The DNA here is from genome assembly GCA_033576555.1 of Oophaga sylvatica. NCBI lineage: Eukaryota > Metazoa > Chordata > Amphibia > Anura > Dendrobatidae > Oophaga > Oophaga sylvatica. Next base: position 100,927 of record JARQOD010000504.1, read on the forward strand.
AATTGAACAATGATTGAAAGTTTTAGACTTTAATCGTGATTTATATTAAAAAAATCTTTTGATTTAAATCAGTGATTTAAATCATGATTAAAATCACGATTTAAATCGATCTGATTTAAATAGAAAAAATCATTTGATTTAAATCATGATTTAAATCGGCGTGATTTAAATCAATCCACCTGCCGGGTTGGTTGAAAACCTAAGGGGGACCCCACGTCGGGTTTTTCTTTTATTCTCCCTGCTTGCTGTTGCTGGCAGAGCAGGGAGAATTATGTCAGGGAGCTTCAGCACCACAGGCAGGGGACAGTGCTTACTGTAGCTGTCCGTGCACACAGAGGACAGTCTGAACTGTTCTGCGTGTGCACGTGTATAGCACATTTTGCAGTCCGTGCGCTCCCACGAACACTGACATGTCTCCGTGTTTTGCACATGGTCCGTGAAAACACGCTGACATGTGCAGAGACACATTGATTTTAATGGGTCTACGTGTGTCAGTGTCTCCGGTACGTGAGGAAACTGTCACTACACGTACCGGAGCCACTGACATGTGAAACCGGCCAGAGAGAAGTGACAAAAACAAACTGTTCTATTTATTGCATCCAGAATTAACATAAAACCTTTTCGTTCACATCCGGACCTTCATCAGAACTGGGGATAAATATAAGGTATAACATATGAAGAAAAACAGCAAATGTCAGAAGATGCAGAATAGGAATCAATATTCGACATGCAACAAATAGTATTAAATACATAGGTTATAGGTTGAATAAAGCAATACGCCAGCAGTGTCTAAAGTGAAGGAGGTTATCACTGAAACCGTTCTAGGAAAAGAGCTGGTCATTGAGTGAAAATTCATAAGTAGAGACATGAACGCGGCTATAAGGAAAATATAAGGAAAATGCTGGGAATAAGTATGGAAAAGCATAGTTAATATTTAGTGCACCGAAGTACAAGGATCTCGTATAGAAGTGCCTGGGAGAGGAAGTCCAAAGAGACCTGATATGAGAAGACTGGGTTTTATGTCTCGTTACGGATCTCCTGTTTTCAACAAGAAATCCAGGGAGAAATCTAAGTAGCCTGATGGATTGAAAGTAATACATGGTATTGAAAGAAATGTAATAAAATATGCCAAACACTGGAATCTAGCAATAGTCAAAAAATCACTGCAACAACTCTGTCTGTTTTGAATTGTAAAGGAAAATCCCATTGAGGTATGGCGGCAATATAAGACTATAGACACATGGCATATTGTAGTATATCCTGATATCCTTGATGCTATATAACATGGTGTACCATGTGGAGTAGGTAGCCGCGTGCATCCTGTCATGCATCACTGAAAATGCTTAGGCAGTGATGTATAAGGACAAGGTGACTGTAGGGTTAATTACCTGGATGCCTGGAGGAGCTAGCGTGAGGCAGCACGTGGGAGCGAGCGAACTTCGTCGCAAAGGGTGAGCGCTGCATGCCCAGCAGGCTCTTCCGGTTTATATCGTGTGTGAACAGGAAGTATGAAGGACCTGTGGTCATGTGATTAAGGTCCTGAACGCTGAACTCACATTTGGTGATGTGAATACCTGTATTATGGTGGGCTAAGGATTAACCAAGACGTGCAGACGGCGGGAACTAGGTGTAAGATCCATCACTTAGGGGGGCTAAAGAGAATAGATGATAACTAAGCAGTAATATAACTAATTCCACTATTTGTACTACGGGTTGGATACCCTACTGGAGCACCACCAATTTTGTGATCCCATGAGTGCCGTGTCTGTTTCTTCTTCTAATGCCGATTCCAGTGTCGGTAAATGAGAGGAGAATTAGCGTTATGGAAGATGAGTCTATGAGGAACGTATTCAGACTCCGAGAAAGAAACTGCTTGTTGTCTGTGGCCTAAATATATAGGTTTTATTAGTAGATGTCAAGAAGAAAACTAAATCCTGTAAATAATAAATCTCCTCATATGTTTCCCTTATTATCTCCAGTAATTGTATTATTACAGGATTCTTATGATGTTACATCGGATCATCTTCTCATTCAGGTCTCTACAATATCAGATCCTCTCAGTGAAGATCTTCTATAGAAGAGAATTTTCCTGATTTACCCATCAAAGATGGATATGGACAGAGACAAGATGGCGGAGAGGATATTACACCTCACCCTAGAGATCCTCTTCCATCTCACTGGAGAGGTGAGAGATTCTGATGACGTCACATTACATCATTCTTATCTATGGGAATAATGGACAGAACTGGAGAGGTGAGGACTCTGGAAATGTCTGTAGTGAGATTTATTAATGTGTCTCTCCATTACCAGGATTACACAGTGGTGAAGAAGAACTCTAGTGATCGCTGTCAGGACCCTGTGTCTGAGGGATGTGGAAGACCCCTGAGCTCAATCACGGGGCCTCCACCTCATCCCCTGATCCATGAGGACATCAATGACCAGAAGATCCTAGAACTCACCTACAAGATGATTGAGCTGCTGACTGGAGAGGTGACACTGCTGGGACATTATACAGTAACACTATGAAGGGATCGGGGGATGACGGTATCATTGTATGTGTCAGGTTCCTATAAGGTGTCAGGATGTCGCTGTCTATTTCTCCATGGAGGAGTGGGAGTATTTAGAAGGACACAAAGATCTGTACAAGAACGTCACAATGGAGGTTCCCCAGCCCCTCACATCACCAGGTAATAGACAGGACTAAATACACACAGCCTATAATTATCTGTATGTAAAGAATGAATTCACTCCCTGTATGTGTTTCCTCCAGATCTATCCAGTAAGAGGACAACACCAGAGAGATGTCCCCGTCCTCTTCTTCCACAGGACTGTAAACAAGAAGATCCCAATGCTCCTCAGGATCATCAGGTAGGTGGAGAGGAGGTGTCAGGAGATCTCCCCTATGATGTGTAGGCGGCTGTGAAGGTCTTGTGCTCAGTCTTGTTTTATCCCCAGTATTATATGTTTTATACTTGTGTAATGAGAATGGTGGAGATGGCAGGATTAGAGCTGATCATAGATGGGACTTCTCCATCTGTCGGTGACTTTTACAATATTTGTTTCAGGGTGAAGATCTGACCCATATTAATACTACAGAGACATATGTGAGGGGTGATGAGCGGTGTAAAGAGGAGAGTCCCACAGATAACCGCCCAGGTGAGTAGTAACCACTAAATGCAGAGAAGTCACAGATTATTTTAAGTCACCGGCTGTGGCTGCTTTATCAATGGTGTAGTCCGGCCGTATCACAATTGTGTGATTGCCATTTTTCCTTTAGACCACAATATTCTCTTCCATCAGAAAATGTTAAAATTACTTTGTGACATTTTGAAAGTGGCAGACCGTTACCTGCCCAGATCTGTAAGCTACAAAGCCAAATGACAGCATAATGTAGAATGTGCTGACAAGTTAGAAAATCACTTGAAGAAAAATATGATGGGCCTGTAAGAAATTACAAAATCAGAAGACACAAGAATAGTCCGTAAGCATCCAGGGGTCACAACAGGGAACACATACAGAAGAGCACAGAGGAATGAACCAGAGGAGAACAAGGCTGTATGTGGCAGCTCCACCAATATGCTTCGAGCTTTAGTAGAGTGTGGTGCTTTCCAGTTGGCTGAAGCAGGAAGCAGATTACTCAAGCTGGACAGCACACTCATCCATACTGATAGACTGGATGGTATTACTGGTCCCAGGCACCCTAATCTTAGTTTCTGGACAGAGCTTCTGGTTTTGACTTCTGTTTCATTACCAGCGACACCTGCAAAATTAATAAGGCTGCACCTGGTGACAGAAGCAGATGTTGCAGAAGCAGGTCCCAGAGGAGATGGGACACATTGTCATTGTCTCAGTTAACGATTCAATATTTTACATAACTTGCCATTTTTACAAACAGTTTAAGTAGAAATATTAAAAAATGAAAAATTCAAGAATATTTTATTATAAAATAATTGGTTTTATTCTTAGCAGGTGACTGTACCAGGAGATCAGAGGGACAGCTGACATCTTCAATTTTTAAATCAGCTGATCTTAATATCCCACAGGATACAATTGAAGTGAATGACATTACGCCAAATATACCATCATCCCTTCACAGCAAAGATCTGTCATCTGATTCTTTGAAACAGGTCCTGTTTTCTGATTCATTACCGACTACTAAGGAAAATCAAAGTCACAAAATAAGCATTAAAAAACAAACTGCTCTGAAAGCAAAGAAGCCATTTTCACGTTCAGAATACGGAAATAGTTTTCCCCTTGAAAAATCTTTTCTTAACATTCACACAGCAGAGAATAGATTTTCTTGTTCAGAATGTGGAAGATGTTTTAACCATAAATTAGATTTGGTTAGGCACCAGAGTAATCACACAGGGGAGAAGCCATTTTCATGTTCAGAATGTGGAAAATGTTTTACAAGTAAAAGCGAACTTATCATACATCAGAGAATTCACACAGGGGAGAAGCCTTTTTCATGTTCAGAATGTGGGAAATATTTTATCCAGAAAACTCATCTTGCTAGACATCAGAGAACTCACACAGGGGAGAAGCCATTTTCATGTTCAGAATGTGGAAAATGTTTTACAGCTAAATCAAGTCTTATCACACATCAGAGAATTCACACAGGGGAGAAGCCTTTTTCATGTTCAGAATGTGGAAAATGTTTTAACCGGAAATCAGCTTTGGGTGTGCACCAGAGTATTCACACAGGGGCGAAGCCATTTTCATGTTCAGAATGTGGAAAATATTTTACAGAGAAATCAAGTCTTATAAAACATCGAAAAACTCACACAGGGGAGAAGCCTTTTTCATGTTCAGAATGTGGAAAATGTTTTACAGCTAAATCAAGTCTTATCACACATCAGAGAACTCACACAGGGGCGAAGCCATTTTCATGTTCAGAATGTGGAAAATATTTTACAGAGAAATCAAGTCTCATCACACATCAGAAAACTCACACAGGGGAGAAGCCTTTTTCATGTTCAGAATGTGGGAAATGTTTTAACCAGAAATCAAATTTTGTTACGCATTACAGAACTCACACAGGGGAGAAGCCTTTTTCATGTTCAGAATGTGGAAAATGTTTTACAGAGAAATCAAGTCTTATCACACATCAGAGAACTCACACAGGGGAGCAGCCATATTCATGTTCAGAATGTGAGAAATGTTTTAACCAGAAATCAAATTTTGTTAGACACCAGAGCAGTCACAAAAGTGAGTAGCCATTTTCATGTTCAGAATGTGGAAAATATTTTAACCAGAAATCAGATTTGGGTGTGCACCAGAGAATTCACACAGGGGAGAAGCCATTTTCATGTTCAGAATGTGGAAAATATTTTACAGTTAAATCAAGTCTTATCAAACATCAGATAATTCACACAGGGGAGAAGCCATATTCATGTTCAGAATGTGGAAAATGTTTTAAACCGGAAATCAGCTTTGGGTGTGCACCAGAGAATTCACACAGGGGCGAAGCCATTTTCATGTTCAGAATGTGGAAAATATTTTACAAAGAAATCAAGTCTTATCACACATCAGAGAACTCACACAGGGGAGAAGCCATATTCATGTTCAGAATGTGGAAAATGTTTTAACCGGAAATCAGCTTTGGGTGTGCACCAGAGAATTCACACAGGGGCGAAGCCATTTTCATGTTCAGAATGTGGAAAATATTTTACAAAGAAATCAAGTCTTATCACACATCAGAGAACTCACACAGGGGAGCAGCCATATTCATGTTCAGAATGTGGGAAATGTTTTATCCAGAAATCAAGTATGATCACACATCAGAAAACTCACACAGGGGAGAAGCCTTTTTCATGTTCAGAATGTGGGAAATGTTTTAACCAGAAATCAGATTTTGTTAAGCACCAGAGAACTCACACAGGGGAGAAGCCATTTTCATGTTCAGAATGTGGAAAATGTTTTACAGCTAAATCAAGTCTTATCACACATCAGAGAACTCACACAGGGGAGCAGCCATATTCATGTTCAGAATGTGGAAAATGTTTTAACTGGAAATCAGCTTTGGGTGTGCACCAGAGTATTCACACAGGGGCGAAGCCATTTTCATGTTCAGAATGTGGAAAATATTTTACAGAGAAATCAAGTCTTATAAAACATCAAAAAACTCACACAGGGGAGAAACCATTTTCTTGTTCAGAATGTGGGAAACGTTTTAGAGGAAATCATCTCTTCTTAGACATCAGAGCAGTCACATGGGGCAGAAGCTTTTTTCATGTTCTTAATGCCGGAAATGTTTTACATGGAAATTAACTCTTAACAAACTTCAGAGACATCATACAGGGAAAAAGACTCTTTTATCTTCAGAATGTTGTTTTAACTGAAAATTGTACCTTCTCATTTCTCATGTTTGGTCTCTTTAAAATAAAAACACTCATACTCTCCTTCCATGCCAGTGCTGATCCATTGGTGTTGCGATTCGCGTTCCCACAGATCTTATCTTCCCACTCCTGTGCTATAACTGTTTCAGCTTGGAAAAAGGACTCCTAACCCTCAGGGTAAGTGCACAGGTTGAAGATTGGTCTGCAGAATTTTTTGCACAGAATCTGCATCTCTTGGCAGAAACCGCAGGTCAAAATCCGCGCAGTTTTTATCCCTTTTTTTTTATCTGCAGATTTACTGCAGTTTTTGTGCAGATTTCCCCTGCGTTTTAAGACCTGCAGATTCCTATAATGGAGGAGGTCTCAAAACGCTGTGGATCTGCACAAAAGAAGTGACATGCTGCAGTTTTAAATCTGCGCGGAAAACTCTGCGTTTTTTTGATTTCCATTCACTAGAATGGTACTGTACATCACTTGCAGTTCTGCTGCAGATCCGCAGGGCAAAATCCTCTGCAGATCTGCAACAGAACCTGCAATGTGTGCACATACCCTCATAATGCAAGACAACTCAAGCCTGTAAGTCCTGCAATTTTCCCTTTCTTAATGTTCTCACAAGAAAACAGCTCCACAAATCTTGTATTCTCACCTAAGCCCACATACTGAGCAATGTTTGCTTCACAGGGGAATTTAACTCCCCTCCTCCCAAGCTACAGGGGATTCTGACATGGGGAACGCCATAATTGATTTGTATATCATATTGCGTCTATCCCTACTAAACAAGACATGGAGCAATATATACAAAGGCTGGAGACCACATACAAAACTGAAATATGTTCCCTTCTAGCCTGTCACAACTTACTCACAAGGTACAGAGATTAGAGGATGATGTTCTACAAGTTTTGGACCATCAAAATGCTGATAAACAAACACTGGATCTTCACAGCCAGCAAATAAACAGTCTGTATAATATGGTTGATGACCAAGAAAATCACAATAATATCTGGATAAGGGATATACCTGAAAGCATAAATACACAAGCGATTGTGCAAACACTGCTCACGTTATTCAATAATATCCTTGGGATCCTATTGATAAGGAGATCGATAGGGCGCACTGTACACTAGACAATCATGGCTCAGATTCTGAGAGCCCAATATCTATCACACATTGTTTCAATGTAAATGAGCCCATTATGAGGAAAACAAGAGAGTTATGTCTTGTTGATGTCAATGTAAAACACATACAATTGCTCACAGAACCTTTCTGAATGACACTTTCTAAAAGAAAGGTATTGAAACCACTACTTAATACCCTCCGGGAAAATGGCCTGATGTACTCCTGTGGCTACACATTCCAGCTGTATATTTTCAAAGATCCAAGGGAAATGAGACCATTCTGTGATGCCATGGACTGTTATGATATGGTAACCGAGGAGAACAACAAAGAAATGGCTAGGCAGTGCAACACCAGAGAGGTTGGTAACGTAGCAGATTGCAGACCCCTAAACTGACAACACAACTAGAATTAGCCGTGGGACGTAGCTACGATGACCTAGATGCCTCGACATAGTTAACTCTTTGGCTAAGCCTAAAAAGAGAAAGGGGAAAGCTAACTGCCCCGGAGTAGAGCCCCAAAGGAATAGATAGCCCCCAAAAATATATTGTCGGTGAGTCAGATGAAGCACAAACACAAAATGGAGTAAGCAAATGCTGGGGCCTAAACTGTCTAGGTAGAACAGGACAGAAAAGATACTGTCTGCAATCCTGCAAAAACCCTAAGAAAAATTTCAACACTTCTGATGTGCAAAAATACTGAGGCCACACTACCTCTACCCCGCTAAATCAACTCTGATGTGAACTGGATGCAAAACAACAGATACTGAAATAACAGGGAACTAGAAATGCATAAGCTGTGGCAAATGAGAACAGAGCCCTGCACAGGCCCCTCAGGGGACCTGGCTGAACTAACTCCAGCAAGACAGAAAACTGAGAAAAGCAAAAGGTAAACCAAAGCCACAGAAATAAACAGCAAAATAACTTATCTGAAAGATGCAGGACACAGCAGGGAGCAAGCAGACTTCCAAATGGCTCAGGAAGAAAACAAATCACCGGCAAGGATCATGGAAAGGCAGCTCACTTAAATCTCCCCAGTCAGCAACACCTGATTGCAAATCATCCTCAGGTGATTGACTTCTGTCAACCAGACCGGCTCCATTACCAGCAGCAACCACTAGAGGGAGCCCAAACTCAAGCCGAATTTAAAGTGTTCACAACAGTATCCCCCCTTGAGGAGGCGTCACCGAACCCTCACCCAAGCCACCAGGCCGATCAGGATGGGCCTGGTGAAAGGCGCAAACCAATCTCTCGGCATGAATGTCAGACGCAAACACCCAAGAATTATCCTCCTGACTATAACCTTTCCACTTGACCAAGTACTGGAGTCTCCGTCTAGACAGATGAGAATCCAATACCTTCTCCACTTCTTAATCCAGATTGCCCTTAACTACTGGCTCAACAAACCTTTTCAACAAAGATTTCTGAAAAACGTTGTGAATCTTAAACGTTCCTGGAAGAGCCAAACGGAAATAAACGGGATTAAAGATTTCCAAAACCTTATACAGGCCAATGTACCTTGGCTTAAATTTTGGAGACACAACCTTCATAGGAATATTTTTTGAGGATAACCAAACCATGTCACCTACTTTAAACCGGGGACCATCAGTCCTATGCCGGTTGGCAAACCATTGGGCCCTCTCCTGAGAGAGAGACAACTTATCCACTACTTGATTCCAAATCTGCTGCATTCTCACTACCATGGAATCAACACCTGGACAGGCAGAAGCCTCCACCTGCCATGAAGAAAATCGAGGATGAAACCTGAAGTTGCAGAAATAAAGAGGACATCAAAGTGGCAGAACTAGCCCTATTCTTTAGAGCAAATTCAGCCAAGGGCAAAAAAGAGACCCAGTCATCTTGATCAACAGATACAAAACATCTCAAATAAGTTTCCAAAGTCTGGTTTGTTCTCTCAGTCTGCCCATTGGTCTGAGGGTGAAACGCAGAGGAGAAGGACAACTGAATTCCCAGTTTAGAACAAAAGGCTCTCCAAAATCTGGAAACAAAGTGGACTCTTCTGTCAGATACAATGTTCTCCGGAATGCCATGCAAACGAACCACCTGCTGAAAAAACAAGGGCACCAACTCCGAAGAGGATGGCAACTTGGGCAGGCACATCAAGAAAATCCGCAAAGAAACTCCTAGAGAGGGCATCCGCCTTAACGTTCTTAGTGCCCGGAAGAAAGGAGACACAAAATTAAAACGCGTGAAAAACAAGGCCCACCTAGTCTGTCTAGGATTTAATCGCTTGGCTGATTCGAGAGATCAAGTTCTTGTGGTCAGTGAGGACCACAACTTGGTGTTTGGCTCCCTCCAACCAATGTCTCCACTCTTCAAACGCCCACTTCATAGCCAATAATTCCCGATTCCCCACATCATAATTACTTTCAGCAGGGGAAAATTTTCGAGAGAAGGCACAAGGGTTAATCTTAGAGGTTACAGGATCCCTTTGGGACAAAACGGCTCCTGCACCAATCTCAGAAGTATCTATCTCCACCTGAAATGGGAGAGAAACATCAGGTTGCCGTAGAACAGGAGCAGAATGTGAATCTCCACTTAAGCTCCTGAAACGCCGAAACTGCCTCTGGAGACCAATTCACCACATCAGAGCCCTTTTTAGTCAAATAAGCCAGTGATTTTACAATACCAGAAAAATTACTTATAAATTTATGGTAAAAATGGTCAAAACCCAAACATTTCTGAAGAGCCTTCAAGGAAGTGGGCTGAACCCAATCACAAATGGCCTGAACCTTGACCGGGTCCATTTCAATAGCGTACGGAGACAAAATGAATCCCAAAAATTAAATTTTTTGTACGCCAAAGAGACTTTTTGATCTCTTAACATACAAAGCATTTTCTCTCAAAATCCGGAATACAATCCGAACATGTTCCTCATGAGAATCCCAGTCATTGGAAAAAAATCAAAATATCTTCCAAATAAACTATCAAAAACTAGTCCACAAAATCCCGGAAAATATCGTTCATGAAAGATTGGAAGACGAAAGGTGCATTTGTGAGCCCAAAAGGCATCACTAGGTACTCAAAATGTCCCTCAGGAGTATTAAACGCCGTCTTACATTCATCACCGTGCTTAATGCGAATAAGATTATACGCCCCCCTCAGGTCAAGCTTGGTAAACCAACTAGCACCTTTCACTCTGAGAATAAATTGGAAATCAGGGGTAACGGATACTGATATTTAACAGTGATCTTATTAAGAAGATGATAATCAATACATGGCCTCAATGAGCCATCCTTCGCCACAAAGAAAAAGCCGGCACCTAAAGGTGAAGATTACGTTCTAATATGACCCTTCTCCAATGATTCTTTGATATAAGATCGCATAGCATCATGCTCCAGTACAAACAAATTGAAGAGCCGGTGTAATGAATGGAAGCGGAGGCAGAGGTGGTGAAGTTCACATTCGTTTTTATTTTTGAATGTGGAACCTCTAGACCACGGTCCGGGGGGCTCCGAAGGGGGCGTAACTAGTGAGCCCCGGGTACCCGTAGTAAGGCCCCTCGAACAGGACCAGAATGGAATACCCGGAGGACACAGGTGCTACCTCCAGTTAGACCCCAGACACGTGGCAGCTGTCCCAGAGGGACCAAAAGGTTAACAGGTGTTTACAGTCCGTGGAGGGTTCTCGACAGAGAAGGGTAAGGTCCTGGTCCAGAATAGATGGTATCAGGCTGGCTTCAGTGACCTTGTCACAGTCCACGGGTACGGATGGCTGATGGCGGAACGGGATGACTCTTGCGCCAGTAATAGCTGAGATAGTCCGGGTTAGCCAGATACGGGTTAGCAATGATCTGAGGAGACAAACAGTATCAGCGAAGCACAGAGACTGAAAACGCAGCGCAGACAGATCAGGAACAGAACCAGATGTAGCAATGATAGAACACGTTGCTCCGGCACTCCCCTAATGATGGAGTGACCAGATATAGTACTGAGTGCAGCCATTGGTTAATTAGCTATTTCAAAAAATGCATGCTGCCCCTTTAAGAGAGGCGGTGGGCGCGGCCTCGCGTCCTAAGCCGTCTATCAGGAGGCCTGCCAGCAGCGTGCCAGGAAGTGGAGGAGGACACAGGACGCCGTGGAGCAGATGGGACATGAGACCCCAACCCACGCACAGACTGCTGCAGAGGAACAGGTGAGTGAGCCGAACAGAGTGCAGAGCCAGCGCTGGGACCGGGTGAAACAGTATCCCCCTCTTTACTCCCCCTCTTTTTCAAGCCTGCGTGAAATCTTTTAAGAAGAAGAGGAGCCTGGATGTTCTCCTCAGGCTCCCAAGACCTCTCCTCAGGACCAAAACCCCTCCAGTCCACCAGGTAATAGATCCTACCTCTTACTCTCTTAGAGGCCAAGATATGTTTTACCTCAAAAACATCATTCTCAGAGACCGGATCGGGAGTGGTACCCGGGTCCTTAAAGAAGGAACTCAACACTACTGGTTTGAGGAGAGAAACATGAAAGGAGTTAGGTACACATAGAGAATTAGGCAATTTCAGCTTGTAAGAGACCGGGTTGATTTGTCTCAAGACTTCAAAGGGACCAATGAAACGAGGACCCAATTTGTACGATGGTAACTTCAGATGGATGTACTTGGAGGAGAGCCATACCTTGTCTCCTGGACGAAAGATGGGAGCCTCCAAACGTCTTTTGTCCGCATGCGTCTTCATACGTTGGGAAGCTTTCTCCAAAGCCGACCTGGTCTCACTCCAAATGTCAGAGAAATTTTTAGACAAGATATCGACTGCCGGAACATCAGATACTCCCGAAACAGGAAGAGGAATTCCAGGTTGCAGTCCAAACACAATCTGAAAGGGAGACTTTCCAGAAGATTCACTTACTTGATTGTTGTAGGAGAATTCCGCCCAGGGCAGTAATTCTACCCAGTCATTATGATGAGCGTTGACGAAGTGACGCAGGTATCCAGCCAGGATTTGATTGATCCTCTCCACTTGCCCATTAGACTGGGGATGATATGCAGAAGAAAAGTCTAGTTCAATTTTTACCATTTTACAGAGTCCTCTCCAGAACTTAGAAGTGAACTGGACGCCCCTGTCGGACACGATGTGGAGAGGAAATCCATGTAGACGGAAGATGTGCTGAATGAAGTGAGCAGCCAGTTCTGGAGCAGACGGGAGACCAGATAGCGGAACGAAGTGAGCCATTTTAGAGAAGCGGTCCACCACAACCCATACCACTGAGCAGCCAGAAGAAATGGGAAATCCGTGATGAAATCCATCGCAATGTGCTGCCAGGGAGCGGACGGAATCGGAAGAGGTAGAAGTCTGCCAGCTGGTAGATGTTTAAAAGTTTTGTTACGGGCACATGAAGGACAGGCTGAAACGAACTCCTGGATATCCTTGCCCATGGTAGGCCACCAGTAATAACGGGAAATGAGTTGCTGCGTCTTTTTCTGACCAGCATGGCCAGCCAACTTAGAGGAATGACCCCAGCGCAGAACACGGGTACGATCAGAAGCAGACACAAAAGTCTTCCCAGGAGGAAGCCGGGCCAGATCAGTGGAGGCAACAGAGACTAACTTAGAAGGTTCAATAATGTGCTGAGGTTCCTCCTCCAGTTCAGGGGCAAGAAGGCTCTAGAGAGTGCGTCTGCCTTGATGTTTTTGTCAGCTGGACGAAAATGAAGTACAAAATTGAAACGGGCAAAAAATAATGCCCAACGGGCCTGACGGGGATTCAGTCTTAAAGCAGTTTGGAGATAGGCAAGGTTTTTATGGTCGGTGAATATGATTACCTGGTGATGAGCTCCTTCAAGAAGATGTCTCCATTCTTGCAGAGCCAATTTGATGGCCAACAGTTCGCGATCACCGACAGAGTAGTTCCTCTCTGCAGGAGAAAAAACCTTGGAGAAAAAACCACACGAGACCATCCGCCCGGTAGACGACTTCTGGGTCAGAACTGCACCTGCACCTATGGAAGAAGCGTCAACCTCAAGAAAAAATTGCTCACTTGAATTAGGACGATGGAGAACGGGTGCGGAAGCAAAAGCTTTTTTTAGAGAAACAAAGGCCTCTTCTGCCTCGGAGGACCATTCCTTAGAGTTTACGCCTTTCCGGGTTAAGGCTGTGATTGGAGCCACTCGGGTGGAAAAGTGTGGAATAAATTGCCGGTAGTAATTGGCGAACCCTAGGAACCTTTGTATGGCTTTTAGCCCAGACGGACGAGGCCAGTTGAGAACTGCAGACAACTTCTCCGGATCCATCTTTAATCCTGTGGAAGATACAATGTACCCAAGGAAAGGCAAAGAAGACTGCTCAAAGAGGCATTTCTCATATTTGGCATATAGCCTGTTCTCTCTGAGTCTTTGTAAGACCTGGCGTACTTGCCGCCGGTGTGACGTTAAATCAGCAGAGAAAATCAAAATATCGTCCAGGTAAACCACGACACATGTATAGAGCAAGTCCCTGAAAATGTCATTCACAAATTCCTGAAAAACCGCAGGTGCATTGCTTAGGCCGAATGGCATTACCAGGTATTCATAGTGGCCGTCACGGGTGTTGAAGGCTGTTTTCCATTCGTCCCCCTCTCTAATTCGGATCAGATTGTAGGCCCCTCTGAGGTCCAATTTGGTGAAGATCTTGGCCCCTCGGAGACGATCAAACAACTCTGAAATAAGAGGTAATGGATACCTGTTTTTTACCGTGACCTGATTCAGACCCCGATAGTCAATGCAGGGCCGCAAGGATCCATCCTTCTTCACAAAGAAGAATCCAGCTCCTGCCGGTGACGATGACTTTCGGATAAATCCTCTATCCAGATTCTCTTGGATCTAGTCCGACATGGCCTGAGTCTCTGCCTGTGAAAGAGGATACACTCTCCCGTGGGGAAGAGATGCTCCAGGAAGAAGCTCTATCTGACAGTCATACGACCTGTGTGGAGGTAGTCTCTCAGCCTCCTTTTTCCCAAAGACGTCAGAGAAGGACCAATAGGCGGAAGGCAACCCTGGCAGGGTATCAGGCTGGACAGGAGGTGAAGCAGGTTGAATCCGGGTTAAGCAACGATTCATGCAGGTATCTCCCCAACGCAGAACTTCTCCAGTTTTCCAATTCAGGACTGGTTCATGCATCTGGAGCCAAGGTAAACCTAAGAGCATGGGATGGGATAAACCGGGATATACATAAAAACGCATTAGTTCAGTATGTATTAGACCTACCCGGAGTTCCACCAACTCGGTTTGAAACTGGACGGGCTCGGTCAGCGGTTTGCCATCCACAGCGGACACCTGTAACGGATCAGGAAGACGCTGGACAGGTAAGCAGTAATGATCCACAACTGCCTGCTGGATGAAGTTCCCTGCAGCTCCAGAATCCAGTAGACAATGTTCGGAAAATTTTATTGCCCCATAGGACACGGAGACTGAGATGTGTAAAGAGGGAGAGGACTGTTCTCTACCTAGGTTGGCCCCTCCTACCGGACCTAGGCACTGGAGTTTCCCGACTTTTTAGGACAGAGATGGATCAAATGTTCAGAACTACCGCAGTAGTAACAACTTCCCTCCTTGCGACGTGACTCCCGACGGCGGGTGGCCAAACTTACATGGTCCACCTTCATGGCCTCGGAGGAGGAAAGCGAGGTACCTGTTTTATACAAACTAGAGTCCAGGTGATAGGACCTTTTGTCCCGCTTGATCTCCATAGAACGCTCCTGAAAACGCAGGTCAATTCGGGTTGCCAAAGATATCAACTCCTCCAAGAGGGTAGGTCTGTCCCGTCCCGCCAGCTCATCCTTGATTCTTCCGGATAAGCCCTCCCAGAAGTTTGCAACCAGGGCCTCATTGTTCCACGATAATTCAGACGAGAGGGTGCGGAATATAACAGCATACTGAGCTACCGTGAGAGTACCTTGGCGCAGGCGGAGCAGAGCTGAGGCAGTTGAAGTGGTGCGACCAGGTTCATCGAAAGTCCTGCGAAAAGCCTCTAGGAAAGATTGAAGATCGTTAACCAGCGGATCCCCTCTCTCCCATAGCGGGTTTAGCCAGGCGAGGGCCTCTCCTCCCAGGTGTGACATGATGAAGCCCACCTTGGCTCGGTCAGAAGCAAACATATGCCCCAAGATTTCGAAGTGTAGAGTGCACTGATTGAGAAAACCCCGACACAGAGTAGGATCACCCTGGAAACGGGTAGGAGCCGCCAGACGGGGACCTTGACTTGTCATGGGAACTGGTACCTAAGTATTGATAGGAGAGTCAGGTGCAGACGAGGAACCCAAGGAATCCATGCGGGAAGACAAACTGCGTAGATAAGTCGTGATCTTGTCCTGTTGAACTCCCAAACGGGTCACCTCCTGGTACAGGTCCGTGGTCGGAGATTTCTGGGATCCAGCGGGTTCCATGGCCGGAGCAATCTGTAACGAATGGAAGCGGAGGCAGAGGTGGTGAAGTTCACATTCGTTTTTATTTTTAAATGTGGAACCTCTAGACCACGGTCCGGGGGGCTCCGAAGGGGGCGTAACTAGTGAGCCCCGGGTACCCGTAGTAAGGCCCCTCGAACAGGACCAGAATGGAATACCCGGAGGACACAGGTGCTACCTCCAGTTAGACCCCAGACACGTGGCAGCTGTCCCAGAGGGACCAAAAGGTTAACAGGTGTTTACAGAGTCCGTGGAGGGTTCTCGACAGAGAAGGGTAAGGTCCTGGTCCAGAATAGATGGTATCAGGCTGACTTCAGTGACCTTGTCACGGTCCACGGGTACGGATGGCTGATGGCGGAACGGGATGACTCTTGCGCCAGTAATAGCTGAGATAGTCCGGGTTAGCCAGATACGGGTTAGCAATGATCTGAGGAGACAAACAGTATCAGCGAAGCACAGAGACTGCAAACGCAGCGCAGACAGATCAGGAACAGAACCGGATGTAGCAATGATAGAACACGTTGCTCCAGCACTCCCCTAATGGTGGAGTGACCAGATATAGTACTGAGTGTGCAGCCATTGGTTAATTAGCTATTTCAAAAAATGCACGCTGCCCCTTTAAGAGAGGCGGTGGGCGCGGCCTCGCGTCCTAAGCCGTCTATCAGGAGGCCTGCCAGCAGCGTGCCAGGAAGTGGAGGAGGACACAGGACGCCGTGGAGCAGATGGGACATGAGACCCCAACCCACGCACAGACTGCTGCAGAGGAACAGGTGAGTGAGCCGAACAGAGTGCAGAGCCAGCGCTGGGACCGGGTGTAACAGCCGGCCCTTGGGAAATTTACAACCGGACACTAACTTAATCGCGCAATCATAACTTCTGTGAGGAAGCAAGGATGCAGACTTACTCTCACTAAACACATCAGAAAAATCAGCCAAATAGCCAGGGACATCCTGAGACTGGGGAGAGGTAGAGAAAACAGGAGTGTCACTACGAACACATTGACAACCCCAACTAACCACAGACACAGACTTGCAAGCCAAAACAGGATTATGGGTCTGCAGCCAAGGAAAACCCAGTACAATAATGTCATGTAAATTATGTAACACCAAAAATTTACAATTATCTTGGTGGTCCGGGGCTATCCGCATTATCACCTGAGTCCAAAACTGGGGTTTATTCTCCGCCAAAGGGGTAGCATCAATACCCTGCAAAGGAATAGGAGTCTGCAGGGGTACCATGGGAAAACCACAACGTTTGGCAAAGTAAAAATCCATCAGGTTCAGGGCTGCTCCTGAATCAACAAAAGTCTTAGCAGAAAATGAAGATAACGAGCAGATCAAAGTAACCATTAAGAGGAATTTAGGCTGTACATTGCCCAAAACACATGAGTGAGCCAAATGGTTTCCCCGCTTAGGGCAGACGGAAATAGTATGAGAGGCGTCCCCACAAAAGAAGCACAACTTATTACGCCTTCTAAACTCTTGATATTGAGCCCTAGAAACAACCCTATCACACTGCATGGGCTCAGAGGTTTGTTCAAAAGGCACCACCTCCTCTCGCATAGTTTTACGTTCACATAAGCGTCTGTCAATTTGAATGGCTAATGACATAGAGTTGGTGAGACTCGAGGGGACAGGAAATCCCACCATAACATCCTTTACGGTCTCTGCCAGCCCTTTCCGAAAAAGAGCCGCTAGGGCATCATCTTTCCATTTAGTAAGGACTGCCCACTTTCGGAATTTCTGACAATATAACTCTGCCACTTCCTGACCCTGGTTTAATGCCAATAAGGTTTTCTCAGCTTGATCAATAACATTAGATTCATCATACAACAACCCCAGAGCCTGAAAAAAACGCATCCACATTAGCCAAAACAGGAGCCCCAGGTGTCAGGGAAAACGCCCAATCCTGAGGGTCGCCACGCAACAGGGAGATGACAATTTTAACCTGCTGCACCGAGTTCCCCGAGGAATTAGGTTTCAAGGCAAAAATCAATTTACAATTTTTCTTAAAGTTAAAAAATTTAGACCGATCCCCAAAAAATAAGTCAGGAATAGGGATCTTAGGTTCTACAGTAGACAAACTGAGTGAGATAGGCAGAAATTCTCTGAACTTCAGCAGCGAGCTGCTCAACACGATCAGACAAATGCTTAGCCTCCATTGAAGAAAAAAAAATCCTCCTACGGCCCCCAGAGAAAAAGAGGAAAAAATATATAAAAAATTCTGACACTTTTTTTTTTACTATTCTTTCCTTCTTTATAGTACCCTAGAATCTACAGTCAGGCCGGTGATTCTGTTATGATATGGTAACCGAGGAGGACAACAAAGAAATGGCTAGGCAGCACAACACCAGAAAGGTTGGTAACTTAGCGGATTGCAGACCCCTAAACTGACAACATATCTAGAATTAGCCGTGGGACGTACCTATGATGACCTAGACGCCTTGACACAGCCAGAGCGTTAACTAAGCATAAAGAGAGAAAGGGGAAAGCTAACTGCCCCGGAGTAGAGCCCTAAAAGAATAGATAGCCCCCAAACATATATTGTCGGTGAGTCAGATGAAGCACAAACATAGACAGAAAATAGTGTATGCAAATGCTGGGGCCCAAACTGTCTAGAGAGAACAGGACAGAAAAGATACTGTCAGCAATCTTGCAAAAACCCTAAGAAAAATTTCAACACTTCTGATGTTCGAAAATACTGAGGCCACACGACCTGTCCCCAGCTAAATCAGAACTCTGGTGTGAACTGGACGCAAAACAACAGATACTAAAATAACAGGGAACTAGAAATAAATAAGCTGTGGCAAATGAGAACAGAGCCCTGCACAGGCCCCGCAGGGGACCTGGCTGAACTAACACCAGCAAGACAGAAAACTGAGAAAAGCAAAAGGTAAACCAAAGCCATAGAAACAAACAGCAAAATAACTTATCTGAAAGATGCAGGACACAGCAGGGAGCAAGCAGACTTCCAAATGGCTCAGGAAGAAAACAAATCACCGGCAAGGATCATGGGAAGGCTGCTCATTTAAATCTCCCCAGTCAGCAACACCTGATTGCCAATCATCCTCATAAGGTGATCAACTTCTGTCAACCAGACCAGCTCCATTACCAGCAGCAACCACCAGAGGAAGCCCAAACTCAGAAGCCGGATTTAAAGTGTTCACAACACTGGACATTCCCAGAATCCTTATATATGACTGGCCACCTGCTCCAACATTGCCACAGAGAGTTCCAACACGTTGCAGAGGACTTTCAATGGATCAGGAACTTGATGGTGATGCACCCAGATGGGAAAGGAACCTGCCAATCATATGAGTTCCTGAAATGAAACTTGTCTTCCCTGATGAGAGAGGCAGTTTGCAGATGTTTGGTTGTTTCTTTAATATAATTACATATAGCTTAATAGATCTTTATGTTCCTCTCTCCCACTATATAGAAAGTCTCAGTTCATATAAGATCTTAGAACGACACGTAAGTTGACCTCACATTATATTACTGTAATATCCGGCTGTATTACTTTACATGCTATATATTCCATGGTTCCCCCTAATAGGATCCTTAGGACTGCAAGTTAGACTTACGCTTGTAAAGACAACCCCCAGTTACGGACTTACATTGGGATCTGCTTGATTCGCAGTTTCCTGTGTTCGATATATCCATAATCTATACCTCTTAGATGCTGAGAGGTAGACGTAACAATCTAACATCTGTACTTCCTCCTTGCTCTTAATCTTTTTATCCTTTTTTCCTTTCCCCCTTTTTCCATATAATATGGCACATCTGAAAACGTTCTCATTGAATGTCAGAGGACTTAATGTTCCTGAGAAAAGAGCTGAAGTGTTTTATCAGATGCATAAAAAACACATACATTTAGTCTTTCTTCAGGAGACCCATACACTTCAGTTACTAACAGATATTATTCATCTTGGTGCCACAGTACAAATGTGGTTTCGAGGTCTAAGGTGCTGAGTATAGGCCGGCACAAATCTCTGCCGCATACTATTTTAGAAACACTGCTTGACACGGAGGGAAGGTGTGTTTGATAAGATTTCCATCTACTCCAAAATGTTGTCTTTGGTCACAATTAGAGAGATAGAAGTTTGCCAAACTAAGATATGCCATGAATGCTTAAACAATTTAAAGTATTTTACAGAGGGCCTTATCATCATTGGAGATGACTTTAAGTTTGTCTTGGATCCTTCTTTAGACGCGTCCCTGGGCCGGAGTCACCAATATAATTCACCAACAAAAGCTTTGGTAAACGTGCTCCTGTCCCTCCAACTGGTCGATGTATGGAGGATACTACATCCAGACATAAAGGATTATACGTATTATTCTCCTATGCACAATACACCTAGTCGTATAGACTTTCTTAATTAGTCATCACTTGCTTACATGGCTACCTACATCTCAGATACGACCGCTATATGGTCAGATCATGCTCCTGTATACTGTAATCTGACTGTACCGGACTCCAAGGTTTCAGTTGTTGGATCTTAAATGATAAGTTGCTGAAAGACTCATTCTCTGTCTCAGACCTTCGTGAGACTATAGACTCCTTTAGATGTATGAGCATGATGACACTGCCTTACCATTTCAATGGGAAACACTCAAATGTCTACTAAGGATACTTAGAAAATATAGATCCATGGTAAAAAAAAACGAAAGCAACTAAAATCTCCCATTTGCTTGAGGTAATCGATCTCCATAACAAACAACATAAACGATTGCATCCTTCCAGGTATACGCAGAGCTGCTTAACGCTAGAAAGGAGCTAAGGTAGTTTCATGGATGGAGTACACGCAAATATTGTGGAATTTCAGGGCACCTACTTATGGAAGGAACCAAGTGAAAGCTTCTATTCTCGGTACCAGATATGGGGCCTCCTTCGAGAAAATGACCTAAAATGTCCTACACCAAAGTTAATATATATGGTGTGGGAAAGGGGTAAAAATATTATGGGATTGGAAAGTACATAACTCCTTTATGGCACAACTATAACTTACCAGAGCTACAGAAACTAAGAGGAGGATTGGCATATGTGTTTTGTATCACAACTCTTGAGGGATGGATTATTCAAGAACTTTGAACAAATAAAGGCAGACTTTAACCTTCCGCATAGGGCGTTTTATTAATATCTGCAAATACGTCATGTATAGTGCACAACTTAGAATAAACGCCATACTGATTGATAGACATCCCACAATAGATACCATTGCTACAGCCATGGATACAAAAGATCTAATATCCCTTATTTATAGGCAGTTACTGGACCTATGTTTAAGACAAAATGAGAGAAGGATGTGGGTCCGTTATCTGAGGAGCAATGGGAGGAAATACTGGATTTGACACCTAAACTTTCCTTGTCGGTGTCACAAAGATTGTCCCAAATTCCTCTCATTCAAAGGGTATATAGATCCCCAAGCATTTTATTTAACCCCTTTCTGCCATCAGACGTACTATACCGTCCATGAAACCCGTGCCAATCTGCCCATGGACGGGATAGTACGTCATAGGCGATCAGCTGCACTCCCGGGGGGAGCGCAGCTAATCGCCGCCGGGTGTCAGCTGATTATCACAGCTGACACCCGTGACTGTGTGTCAGGAGCGGTCATGGACCGTTCCCGGCACATTAACCCCTGGAACACCGCGATCAAGCATGATCGCGGTGTACCGGGGGCACAGGGGAGCATCGCGCAGGGAGGGGGCTCCCTGCGAGCTCCCCTGAGACCCTCAGAACAGCGCAATGTGATTGCGCTGTTCTGAGGGCTTCCTCCCTCCTAGGACCCAGATCCAAGATGGCCGCCGGGTCCTGCAGGGAGGCGGCTTCCTCAGTGCCTGCTGAGAGCAGGCACTGAGAAGCCTGCAGCTATGCCTGTGCGATCGCTGGTGTGACAGAGTGCTGTGCACACTGTCACACCAGCAATCTGATAAAATACAGTGATGTCCCACCCTGGGACAAAGTAAAAAAGTTAAAAAAATAAAAAATAAACATGTTTTAAAAAAAATAAATAAATTAAAAAATATATATATATATATATTCCCCAATAAATTCATTTCTTCCTGTAAATAAAAAAAACAAAACAATAAAAGTACATATATTTGGTATCGCTGTGTCCGTAACGACCCCCCCTATAAAACTGTCCCACTAGTTAACCCCTTTAGTGAACGCCTTAAAAAAAAAAAAAAAAAATCAATGCTTTATCATCATACAGCCGAACAAAAAGTAGAATAACACGCGATCAAAAAGACGGATATAAATAAACATGGTACCGCTGAAAACTAAATCTTGTCCCGCAAAAAACGAGCCGCCATACAGCATCATCAGCGAAAAAATAAAAAAGTTATAGCTCGCAGAATAAAGCGATGCAAAAATAATAATTTTTTATATAAAATTGTTTTTATTCTATAAAAGCGCCAAAACATAAAAAAATGATATATATGAGGTATCGCCGTAATCATACTGACCCGAAGAATAAAACTGCTTTATCAATTTTACCATACGCGGAACGGTATAAACGCCCCCCCCCAAAAGAAATTCATGAATTGCTGATTTTTGTTCATTCTAACCTCCCAAAAATCGAAATAAAAAGCGATCAAAAAATGTCACATGCTCAAAAATGGTACCAATAAAAACGTCAACTCGTCCCGCAAAAAATAAGACCTCACATGACTCTGTGGGCCAAAATATGCAAAAATTATAGCTCTCAAAATGTGGCGATTCAAAAAACTATTTTTTGCAATAAAAAGCGTCTTTTAGCGTGACAGCTGCCAATCATAAAAACCCTCTATAAATAGTAAATCAAACCCCCCTTTATCACCCCCTTAGTTAGGGAAAAATAATAAAATTAAAAAAATGTATTTATTTCCATTTTCCCATTAGGGTTAGGGTTAGGGTTGTGGCTAGGGTTAGGGTTGGCGCTAAAGTTAGGATTAGGGTTGGGATTAGGGTTAGGGGTGTGTTAGGGTTAGGTTTGTGGTTAGGGTTGGGACTAGGGTTAGGGGTGTGTTGGGGTTAGGGTTGGAGTTAGAATTGGGGGTTTCCACTGTTTAGGCACATCAGGGGCTCTCCAAATGTGGCATGGCGTCTGATCTCAATTCCAGCCAATTCTGCGTTGGAAAAGTCAAACGGTTCTCCACTTCTGAGCTCTGCCATGCGCCCAAACAGTAGTTTACCCCCACATATGGGTATCAGCGTACTCTGGACCACAAGAGTTATTGTGCAATTTGTCCTATTTCTCCTGTTACCCTTGGGAAAATAAAAAACTGGGGACGAAAATATCATTTTTGTAAAAAAAAAAATGTTTTTTTGTTTTTACGGCTATACGTTATAAACTTCTGTGAAGCACTTGGGGCTTCATAGCGCTCACCACACATCTAGATAAGTTCCTTGTGGGTCTATTTTCCAAAATGGGGTCCCTTGTTGGGTATTTCCACTGTTTAGGCGCATCAGGGGCTCTCCAAATGCGACATGACGCCCCCAGACCATTCCATCAAAGTCTGCAATCCAAAACGTCACTACTTCCCTTCCGAGCCCCAACGTGTACCCATACAGTAGTTTTTCTCCACATATTGGGTATCAGCATACTCAGGACAAATTGGACAACAACTTTTGGGGTCCAATTTCTCCTGTTACCCTTGTGAAAATAAAATATTGGGGGCGAAAAAATCATTTTTGTAAAAAAAAAAAAAGATTTTTTTTTTTA
Organism: Oophaga sylvatica; assembly: GCA_033576555.1. Taxonomy (NCBI): domain Eukaryota; kingdom Metazoa; phylum Chordata; class Amphibia; order Anura; family Dendrobatidae; genus Oophaga; species Oophaga sylvatica. Next base: position 124,468 of record JARQOD010000504.1, read on the forward strand.
CGGCTGTACGTTATAAACTTCTGTGAAGCACTTCGGGGTTCAAAGTACTCACCACACATCTAGATAAGTACCTTGAGGGGTCTAGTTTCCAAAATGGTGTCATTTGTTGGGGGTTTCCACTGTTTAAGCAGATCAGGACCTCTCCAAACACGACGTGGCATCCAGCCGATTCTGCGTTGAAAAAGTCAAACGGCGCTCCTTCCCTTCCAAACTCTGCCATGCACCCAAACAGTGGTTTACTCCCACATATGGGGTATCAGCGTACTCAGGACAAATTGCACAATAACTTTTGGAGTCTTGTTACCCTTGGGAAAATAAAAATTGGGGTGAAAAGATCTTTTTTGTGGAAAAAATATGATTTTTTAATTTTACGGCTCTACGTTATAAACTTGTATGAATCACTTGGGGGTTCAAATTGCTCATCAAAGATCTAGATAAGTTCCTTAGGGGGTCTAGTTTCCCAAATGGGGTCATTTGTGGGGGGGGTTCCACTGTTTAGGCACATCAGGGGCTCTCCAAATGCAACATGGCGTTCAATCTCAATTCCAGCCAATTTTGGTTGGAAAAAGTCAAATGGTGCTCCTTCCATTCCGAACTCTGCCGTGCGCCCAAACATTGGTTCCCCCCCCACATATGGGGTATCAGCGTTTTCAGGAAAAATTGGACAACAACTTTTGTGGTCCAATTTCTCCTGTTACCCTTGGGAAAATAAAAAAATAGTGACTAAAAGATAATTTTTGTGGAAAAAAAATAGGATTTTTTTATTTTCATGCCCGGGCATTATAAACTTGTGTGAAGCACTTGGGGGTTCAAAGTTCTCACCAAAGATCTAGATAAGTTCCTTAGGGGGTCTAGTTTCCAAAATGGGGTCACTTGTTGAGGGTTTTCACTGTTTAGGCTCATCTGGGCACTGCAAACGGAACATGACCCCCATCACCGTCTGCATTCCAAAACGTTACTACTGTCATGTGTGCATCGCCACGAAGATCGTCGCGGTTGCACATTCTGACTTCTCACAGCTGAGTTGCTGTTTCTTTGTGTTTGGCAGTTAGGGAGTTAATTCTGTCTGTGCTCAGTTCTGGGAATGGGTGCAGTTTCTCCCGGCTGCAATTAATTATTTGTTGATTGGTTTCCTTTAAATCTCTGGTTGTCTGTTTGGGAGTTGCCAGTGAAATTCTTCATGCAGACCACAGATAGGATTGTATCTGTATAGACTTAAGTTAAAGAGCTCCTTAGTTGTTTTAAGCTCACCCTGCTTAGAGTTTAATATCCCAGATCATTTATGTTCCTTCTGTGTTTGAGTGTGTATGCAAGTCTGTGTTTTCTCCAGTCTGTCTTATATTTCTAATCTGTGTATTTAGCAGAGATCAGCCCATATCCCTTTGGTGGTAATCAGAATCCTTCTTAGGACTGATTACAGGGTTCAGGGACTGATAGGAGACAGGGTAAGGCTGGAGACTTGGACCTCTGAACCATTATCAGTACCTCCAAGGTGAGGGATTAGTTAGGACCCCAGTTTAGGGTCAGGTTAGACCCCCGGTCCTCTTCTTTCCTGTGACAGTGTATCAAGTCCTCAAGATTAATCCTGAGTTCAACGGATATCGTGTCAGGTAAATCTATTCTATATTTACATGCTGATGTTGCTAATCTATATGTTTTATAGAGTGTTGTTCTTTTAAGAATAGTTTACTGACATCGTACACATATCATAAGACCGCGTGACATTTTCACTGGCCCATAAAATTATTCCCAGTTGCCATGGATCCAGTAGCCCAGCTGGCTCTGCAGTTGCAGGGATTATCCATGGAGCTGACGGACATTAAGTCCAAAGTTTTGTCTCCCCTGGAGCAAACCAGAGTTGAACCTAAGGTTGCTCTCCCGGACAGGTTCACTGGTGGGCGAGACAAATTTTTTACCTTCAGGGAAGCATGTATATTGTATTTTCGGCTTCGGCCTCGATCATCAGGGAGTGAAGAGCAGAGAGTGGGAATTGTTATCTCGCTCCTACAAGGGGACCCTCAATCCTGGGCATTTTCCCTTCCTCCGGGATCCCCGGCTCTACAGTCAGTAGATCGATTTTTTACTGCCCTGGGTTTGGTATATGATGACCCAGATCGGGTCTCTCTTGCTGAGACAAAATTACGTAAGATACAGCAGGGAAATCGTCCGGCGGAGGAATTTGCTTCTGAGTTCCGTAGATGGGCCACAGATACTCAGTGGAATGACCCAGCTCTTAGGAGCCAGTTTTGTCATGGGCTTTCTGACAAATTAAAGGACGTTTTGGCTCAGTATGATTCTCCTCCATCACTGGAGGCTGCTATGGCCCTAGCTATCCGTACTGATAGACGGCTCCGGGAGAGGTGCGAGGTAACTCCGCCCCCTGTTGTTACTCCACCTACTACTAAAGTCCCTTATGTTGAGGTTCCCCTTGTCTGTTCGGAGGAGCCTATGCAGTTGGGAGGGACATCATTTCGTAGGAGGGGATTGGCGGTACGCCGCAGGACTAGAAGGTGTTTCTTCTGCGGGAAAGAGGGACATTTTGTTGGGGGATGTCCGTCCCGTGCCTTGTTGAGCAAGAAGTCGCCGGAAAACTGTTAATCCCAGGTTGTGTGGTGGACGACAACCTGGGAGTATGTATTTCGTCCGCTAGTTCTTCTCAGTTCCTTGTACCAGTGGAGGTGGTGGTTGGTACGAGAGTGGAGAGATTTTCTGTTCTTCTTGATAGTGGGTCCGGGGCTAATCTGGTTGACGCTCAGTTTGCTCAGGCTCAAGGTATGCATCTGAGTGTATTGGTCAAACCGATCCCTATATTCTCCATTGACGCCAGGCCTCTCGGCCAAGGTAGCTTTGTTCATGAGGTTCATAACATTGACCTTCGGGTAGGGGCAATACATAGGGAACTATTATCTTGTTATGTGTTGGAGGGTCTACCTACTCCTATTGTGTTGGGACTTCCTTGGTTGGTTAAACATAACCCTGTGATTAATTGGCAGTCCAGAGAGATAAGCCAATGGGGTGAGTTTTGCAAAAGTAACTGCATGAACACAGTCATCAGTGCGGTCGTGCCTAGTACTCTGCCTCCTTTTTTGGAGGACTTTGGGGATGTGTTCTCTGAGGAGGGGTGTCAGGAGTTGCCTCCTCATCGTGTGTATGACTGCTCTATTAATTTACTTCCTGATGCTAAGTTACCTAAAGCTAGGTTATATAACCTTTCTGGTCCTGAGAGGCAGGCTATGAAAGATTATATTTCGGAAAGTCTGGCTAAAGGACATATTAGACCTTCATCTTCCCCAGTGGCCGCGGGGTTCTTCTTTGTGAAGAAGAAAGATGGAGGCCTACGCCCTTGCTTGGATTTCCGCGAACTTAATTGGATTACTGTTCGAGATCCGTATCCACTCCCTCTGATTCCTGATCTCTTCAATCAAATTGTTGGCGCCAAATGGTTCTCTAAATTGGATCTCAGGGGGGCGTATAATCTGATTAGGATAAAAGAGGGGGATGAGTGGAAAACGGCGTTTAACACGCCGGAGGGACATTATGAGAACCTTGTCATGCCTTTTGGTCTGACTACTGCACCAGCAGTATTCCAACATTTTGTTAATGACATTTTTCGTCATCTGGTGGGGCTGTTTGTGGTCGTATATTTGGATGACATTTTAATTTACTCGCCAGATCTTGTGTCTCACCAGGAGCATGTGAGACAGGTGTTGCAGATCTTGCGAGACAATAAACTATACGCCAAACTGGAAAAGTGTGTATTCGCCGTACAGGAACTTCAGTTTTTGGGTTTCTTGGTGTCAGCCTCCGGTTTCCGTATGGACCCTGAAAAGGTGAGAGCAGTGCTTGAATGGGATCAGCCAGAGGATCTTAAGGCTCTGCAGCGTTTTCTGGGGTTTGCTAACTACTACCGGAAATTTATTTGTAATTTCTCATCTGTTGTCAAACCTCTCACTGACATGACAAGAAAAGGGACGGATTTTTCTAAATGGTCGGACAAAGCTTGCCAAGCTTTTTCCTCTTTGAAAAAATGTTTTGCTTCGGCACCCGTTCTCATCCAACCAGATGCATCACAGCCGTTCGTTGTGGAGGTGGACGCGTCTGACGTAGGGGTGGGTGCAATATTGTCCCAGGGTCCGTCCCCTGGTAAATGGCATCCGTGCGCTTTCTTTTCTAAGAAATTGTCGTCCGCCGAAAGGAATTATGATATCGGCAATAGGGAACTTTTGGCCATTAAGTTGGCTTTTGAAGAATGGCGTCACTTTTTGGAGGGGGCAGTCCACCCGGTCACCGTCATTACTGATCACAAGAACCTGCTGTATTTGGAATCTGCTAAGCGTCTGAATTCCAGACAAGCTCGATGGTCGTTGTTTTTTACCAGGTTTAATTTTGTTGTCACTTATCGCCCTGGATCTAAGAATGTTAAGGCGGATGCCTTGTCTCGCAGTTTCCCAGGGGCCGGGAAAATGGATGACCCGATTCCTATCCTTCAGGAGGGGGTAGTAGTGTCGGCTGTATGTTCTGAGCTTGAGGAGGAGGTATTAGAGGTTCAGGGGGACGCCCCTGCAGGACCTCCAGGGAGACTGTTTGTCCCAAATCAGTTGAGACAAAAGGTTATTGAGGCACATCATAATTCTGCTTTAGCAGGACATCCAGGGAGTAAGGCTACTTTAGATCTCCTTTCTCGCCGGTTTTGGTGGCCTAACGTTAATAAAGATGTTTTAACTTTTGTCGCGTCCTGTGGGGTTTGTGCTCGCTCTAAGACCTCTCATACCCGTCCGTCTGGGACCCTCTTACCCTTGAAACTTCCGGAGCGTCCATGGACTCATTTGTCTATGGACTTCATCACGGACCTTCCTCAGTCGTCAGGGAAGACTGTCATACTGGTGGTTGTTGACAGGTTCAGTAAGATGGCACATTTCATTGCTCTTCCTGCCCTCCCTAATGCTAAAACTCTGGCGCAGGTGTTCATTGGGGAGATTGTGAGACTTCATGGGTTGCCTTCTGATGTGGTGTCAGATAGGGGGTCTCAGTTTGTGTCCAAGTTTTGGAGGGCATTTTGTTTACGTCGGGGGATGCAATTGTCATTTTCCTCGGCTTTTCATCCGCAGACCAATGGTCAGACAGAGCGTCTGAATCAAAGCCTAGAGACTTATCTTCGGTGTTTTGTCTCAGAGAACCAGGAGGACTGGTCTTCTTTCTTGCCTCTGGCAGAGTTCGCTCTTAACAACAGGCGGAGCGAGTCCACTGGTAAATCCCCGTTTTTTGGGGCATATGGTTTTCATCCCCAGTTTTGTACTTTCAATGGGGGGGGCCCTTCTGGGGTTCCTGAGGAGGAGCGTTTCTCGTCGTCACTTGCTTCAGTGTGGAGAGGTGTATTGAATAATCTGAGTGCTATGGGGAACCGTTATAAACGTATGACTGATAGGAGGAGAGTTTCTGGTCCAGATCTTAATGTGAACGATCTGGTATGGTTGTCTACCAGGAATATAAAACTTAAAGTTCCCTCCTGGAAGCTGGGCCCCAGATTCATCGGGCCGTACAGGATCAGTTCCATAATTAATCCTGTGGCATTTCGTCTGGACCTCCCTCCTACGTTTAAAATTCATAATGTGTTCCACAAGTCATTACTTAAGAGGTACGTGGCACCAGTCATACCATCACCTCTACCTCCTCCTCCAGTGGTGGTCAATGGTAACTTGGAGTTTCAAGTGTCAAAGATCATTGACTCACGTCTGAATCGCCGGTCCCTTCAGTACTTGGTGCATTGGAAGGGGTATGGTCCAGAGGAGAGGACGTGGGTTCCTGCGTCTGACATTAACGCAGATCGTTTGGTGCGGACCTTCCACAGAACTCACCCGGGCAAACCTGGCCCTGAAGGTCCAGAGGCCCCTCGTAGAAGGGGGGGTACTGTCATGTGTGCATCGCCACGAAGATCGTCGCGGTTGCACATTCTGACTTCTCACAGCTGAGTTGCTGTTTCTTTGTGTTTGGCAGTTAGGGAGTTAATTCTGTCTGTGCTCAGTTCTGGGAATGGGTGCAGTTTCTCCCGGCTGCAATTAATTATTTGTTGATTGGTTTCCTTTAAATCTCTGGTTGTCTGTTTGGGAGTTGCCAGTGAAATTCTTCATGCAGACCACAGATAGGATTGTATCTGTATAGACTTAAGTTAAAGAGCTCCTTAGTTGTTTTAAGCTCACCTTGCTTAGAGTTTAATATCCCAGATCATTTATGTTCCTTCTGTGTTTGAGTGTGTATGCAAGTCTGTGTTTCTCCAGTCTGTCTTATATTTCTAATCTGTGTATTTAGCAGAGATCAGCCCATATCCCTTTGGTGGTAATCAGAATCCTTCTTAGGACTGATTACAGGGTTCAGGGACTGATAGGAGACAGGGTAAGGCTGGAGACTTGGACCTCTGAACCATTATCAGTACCTCCAAGGTGAGGGATTAGTTAGGACCCCAGTTTAGGGTCAGGTTAGACCCCCGGTCCTCTTCTTTCCTGTGACAGTGTATCAAGTCCTCAAGATTAATCCTGAGTTCAACGGTTATCGTGTCAGGTAAATCTATTCTATATTTACATGCTGATGTTGCTAATCTATATGTTTTATAGAGTGTTGTTCTTTTAAGAATAGTTTACTGACATCGTACACATATCATAAGACCGCGTGACAACTACTTCCTTTCCAAGCCCTGCCATGCGCCCAAACAGTTTCCCGCCCCCCACATATGAGGTATCAGCGTACTCAGGACAAATTGGACAACAACTTTTGGGGTCCAATTTCCTTGGGAAAAATCAAAAATTTGGGACTAAAAAATAATTTTTGTGGAAAATTGTTTCTTTTTTTCACACCCAGGCATTATAAACTTTTGTGAAACACTTGGGGGTTCAAAGTGCTCACAACAGATCTAGATAAGTTCCTTAGGGGGTCTAGTTTCCAAATGGTGTCACTTATGGGGGGTTTCCACTGTTTAGGCGCATCAGGGGCTCTCCAAACGCGACATGGCGTCCAATCTCAATTCCCTTATGAGCTCTGCCGTGTGCCCAAACAGTGGTTTTCCCCCACATATGGGGTATTGCCGTACTCAGGAGAAATTGCACAACAACCTTATCTGTCCATTTTCTCCTTTTACCCTTGTGAAAATAAAAAAAATGTTTGTAAAATATCATTTTTGTGACTAAAAAGTTAAATGTTCATTTTTTCCTTCCACGTTTCTTCAGCTCCTGCGACGCACCTGAAGGGTTAATAAACTTGTTGAATGTGGTTTTGAGTATCTTGAGAGGTGCAGTTTTAAGAATTGTGTCACTTTTGGGTATTTTCTATCATATAGACCCCTCAAAGTGACTTCAAATGTGAGGTGGTCCCTAAAAAAAATGGCTTTGTAAATTTTGTTGTAAAAATGAAAAATCACTGGTCAACTTTTAGGCTAAGTGCACACGTTCAGGAATTTTTGCGTTTTTTTCGCGGTTTTTCCGCGGTAAAAACGCGATAAAAACGCAAGCATTAAGCATCCTATACATGTTAATTGATTCCGCATGTTTTGGGCACATGTTGCGTTTTTTTCCGCGAAAAAAACGCTTCGCGGAAAAAATAGCAACATGTTCATTAATTTTGCGGAATGTAAGCGGTTCATGTGCGGTGGTACCCAGGGTCTGGAGGAGTGGAGACTCTCCTCCAGGCCCTGGGTACCATCGCCCTGGTAAAACAATGATTAAAATAAAAAATAATGATATTCTCACCTTCCGGCTGCCCCCGCAGCCTTCCCGCGGCCCCCGCAGCCTTCCCGCCTTCAGCGATGCTCCCGGCAACTCCCGGTCCCAGGAGTGCTTTGCGAGAATCACCCAGATGGCGTAGCGGTCTCACGAGATGCTACGTCATCGGTGTGATTTGTCGCAAAGCACTCCTGGGACCGGAGTTGCCGGGAGCGTCGCTGAAGGCGGGAAAGCTGCGGGGGCCGCGGGAAGGCTGCGGGGGCCGCCGGAAGGTGAGAATATCACTATTTATTATTTTTTTTATTATTTTTCCATTAGATCTTTTTACTATTGATGCGGCATAGGCGGCATCAATAGTAAAAAGTTGGTCACACGAGTCAAACACTATGTTTGACTCGTGTGACCAACCTGTCAATCAGTTTTCCAAGCGATGCTACAGATCGCTAGGAAAACGCTAGCATTCTGCAAGCTAATTACGCTTGCAAAACGCTATTATTCTGGTGGGAATACGCTTATAAAAAACGTGCGTATTTCCCGCGGGAGAAGTGCGGAATTGCCGCGGAAATTTCCGCGGCAATTCCGCAACGTGTGAACTTAGCCTTAATCCTTATAACTTCCTAACAAAAAAAAAATTTGGTTCCAAAATTGTGCTGATGTAAAGTAGACATGTGGGAAATGTTATTTATTAACTATTTTATGTGACATATTTCTCTGTTTTAAGGAATAAAAATTCAAAGTTTGAAAATTGCAAAATTCTAAATTTTCACCATATTTGCGTTTTTTTCAAAAATAAAAGCAAGTTTTATCGAAGAAGTTTTTCCACTACCGTGAAGTACAATATGTCACAAGAAAAGACTCTCAGAATCGCGAAGATCCGTTGAAGCGTTCCAGAGTTATAACCTCATAAAGAGACAGTGGTCAGAATTGTAAAAATTGGCCCGGTCATTAACGTGTAAACCACCCTTGGGGTAAAGGGGTTAAAATTGGAATATGAAGGGATGACACATGTCCTAGATGTGGTCACAATGACTTCCACCTGATGCATATGATGTGAGAATGTGTGAATAGTGGCCCCTACTGGAAGGGGTGATCGCTCTTGTACTTTCTGTATTTGGGATACAACTTCAGTTGGAACCTAAAATCTTTGTAAAAGGAAGGGTGCACTAAAGTCAAGTCGTAATCTCAAACAGAGTGCAATACCTGGCCTGAAAAAATAGGACCAGGAAACGAAAAGGAAAAGACCAGGCCAATGAGGGAATGCACATCCATATATATATAAAAAATGACAAAACCTTTATTTCATGATGGACAAAAATAGGCTTAAAAACATTTAAAATACACACATGCACAAATAACCCAACATCGCCAAAACAGCCCCAGAGACCTGAGATGCCTCATATGATGTATGATAACAGCCCCCTAACAATATATGAGTAAATAGCACAAATTGCTAAATACACGTGTCATGCAGTAATGTAAGCCGATAACCATGGAAAGATCAAAATTCATGCAGACATAATATAAACCTGACAATTAATATCAAGGAAAGAAAGCACCTGTATGCTCCAAGGCAAATGAAAAACCCCTAGGAGAATACTGGAAGATAGGGTTGCAAGTGGAAATAACGCCAAGGAGACGCTGAAACCAGCTGAAAAGTACTAAAGTGCAATCCGAGCATATTCACCAGGCATAGATCAGCATGACACAAACAGGGGCAGCAAGATCCCACAGGGGATAAGGAGGAGGGTGGGTGAGAGCCCCACGCGTATCGCCGCTGCAAAGGCGGCTTCATCAGGGGAAGTGAGTCCAAAACAGAAATGAGCAGGTTTATATACACGTACCGGTTATCCATGAGAGGAAAGGGATGCACAGGTGAGGAACACACCTGAAGCTGATCAGCACGTAGCATGGGGACAAGTGCTCAAATGACATGGGAACAGAATGGGAAGATCCCTAGAAGCGTTTCTGACTCCCAGGTCACTGCTGTGAACAATGTTGTCAGAGTCTTACGCCACTTTACAGACTCACAATAAAACATACAAAAACGAAACCAAAATGGATTTTCCTGGGAAATATGTTAAGGAACATCCTTTCCAGGGTAATGACTTGGGTCTCCCATCCACACTGTAAACCCCTCCTGACCCCACACAGAAACTTCCCCTCATCCAGACCAGCACCATGACAACCAGCACAGCAGAGTCCTGCATACAGGAAGAGGTGGAGCTTGCCGTGTGCTCTGTCTGAAGCTGCCTGGAGAGAGCTCCTTGCAAAGGGAGGATTTTTTTTTCCCCTGGACTACCTGCCTGCCCTCTCCCAGAAAGAGACACTTATCCCTGGGACTGAGCTCCGGGGCTGTGCCCCTGGCTCCCACCCCCCCGCAAGCCGGCTGGTGGTGGGAGGCCTCACCTACCATCAGGAGGCCATACCATCTAGCCAGTCCCAGGGAGGATGGCAAGGAAAAAGCCCTCGGGGGCCGCAAGACCCCAGGGACCAAGACCCTTGAGGCCGGGAGCGTGGCGGTTCCTCCTCCCGGAGGAGGAGGAGAGGCGTGCAGCGGAGGTGCGGTGGTGGAGATCCCCAACATCTGGGGCTCCAAGGCGGCAGGGAAGCCTGTCACCACCTATGGCTCCCGCATCCACACGCACCTCTGCGAATACGAGGCCGCCAAACAGCTGAGGAGACTCCGAGAGGAGTTGAAGGGAGCGCGCATCATAGCGAAGAACAAGCTTTCTGCCTCAAGGAGAGCAGAGGTCTCTGCCATGGTGGAGAGGCTGAAGGGGTCCATTACAGCCCTGGAACAATAGAGGGCAGAGATCCTGGCGGGAAGCGGCCCCTTTGAGGAGAAACTAAAAAATGACGACCGTTCAGGGCCCTGACCGGTGGGTCTCCTGGGGAGTCAGGAGGCCCCAGCCAGGTGGAGGAGGAGAAGGAGGAAGATGGCGACTGTGAGGCATCTGCGCCACTCCCACCTGAAGACCTGGTGAGTGTGAACTCCCAGGTATCATGCAGCGGGATAGCAACCGAGCAAGTGGCCCTCTCACCGGACTCCAGTAATTCGGAGGAAAGTGGGAGCGAGGGGGAGGATGGAGGGAGTGGTAGCAGCAGTGAGGGGGGCTGCCTCATCCTGCAACAAGTGCGGCAGTTCGAGTCCCCAGCACGGTTTGGCGAGCTGTTGTTTGGGGATGAGATCTGCGAGGATGGGGCAACTGGAAAGGGGAAGAAAAGGAAAAAAAGCCAAGGTCACCACCATGGACAAATTTGTCTATGCTCCCCTTCCTGAGGCCCCCCTGTCCCGTTGTGTGGAACCCGCTACCCACCCCGGCTCGGGCCCTGTGGTGGGTCCGCAGCAAGGGAGCGGGGAGAGGAGAGTCTGCCCTGGTCTGGGTGCCATGCCTAGTGGTTGCAGCTCGGACTCGGGCAGCGATATGGAGAGTGTCGGTGCCGGTATTGTTGATGGTGGTGGTGCTCGGGCCCAGTCCTCTGTGGCAGGGGGGGCTGGCCCAGCACCTGGAGTCTATACAGCCGGGGCTGCATCTCCGGCGGCGAGAGCTGGGGTCTCTGGGCCCCCACACGCGGATCCGCTAAGACTGGATTACTTTTGGGGGTCCAGAGACCAAGAAAGGGGGCGGAGTCTGCTGTAAGGCAGCAAGTAAAATAATGCAAGTTGTTGGTCGCTCCCCTGGTGGTGTCCGCGTCAGGGTCGGGGTCCTCTGCGCATAGATCCAATAAGAGATCAGCACCGGGGGCCCCACCGCCGCTGAATGCCGAGGGGGAGTGGCCGACCTTGCCAAAAGTAAGTGGTGGGTACAAGAGGGCGGTGGTGGCCTGCGAGGGGGGCATGTCCTCCTCGGCCGCTGTCCCACTTGCTTCTGTCGCATCTGGCGGGGGGGCGTAGCCTTGCGGGCTACTGCTCCACCTGCTATGACTGCGGCTGGCAGGGGGACGTGGCCTTGGCGGCAGCAGCTCAGCTCGCTGTGCTCGTGGCTGGTGGGGGGCGTGGCCTTTCGGGCCTTCGCTCTACCCTCCATGGCCGTGAAAAGCGGGGGGCGTGGCCTCGGCGTGCCCGCTGCCTTCTGTCCCACCCACAAAAATCATGCCCGAGAAAGCCCACTTACCTCCATCTGGTGGTGCGAGTGTTCCGGTGCCCCAAGAGAGGCCAGTGCAGGTCTCCAGTGGGGGGCAGGGTGCGGAGGCAGAGCCTGGCCCCGCCCCAAGCATAACAAGAAAAAAAAATGGAGCCAGAGTGCCCAGGCAGAGCTTACTAAGTGGGCTCTGTTCTGCGGCTCTTAAAGGGGCGACAGCACTCCTGGGCAAAAAGAATGCAGTGCAGAGCACTAATCAGCCAGGGCCCCCAGCAGGTAAAAGAATCTGCAAAAAAAATAACATTGATATTTTTGAAGAATTGGCTGAGGTGAATGAGTATGATATGAGTGAGGTGAGTGACAGGGATATGGAAGTGGATGTGGGAGTGAATGCGGAGAGAGTGTGTGTTGGTGTCAGTGGGAGCACGGGTGGTAAGGGAGGGGCTGGCCCATCTGGCCCCCAGCCGTGAGACCCCATACTTTTTCGGGGGTCACGGCTGGGGCTCCGGGGGGGTCTCCTTGCCTCCGGACTCTGGGGACAGCGTTTTGCGCCGCCATTTTCTGGAGGCCCTTAAGGAGAGCGGTCTGTCAATGTAGAGGGAAGAGAGGTGGACCTGTCTTTCTGGTTGGAGAGACATGGCCTGGCCGCCTTCCAAGATAATAGAGCAGGGGAAATCATTTGGTCCCTCCCGACAGCCGGGCAAGGGCCGGCCATGAGGAATGTGGTCCGTCTTCGTTGGAGGGGCGGTGAAGCTTGCCCACCCAGGAGTAGGGTGGTGGAGCTCCTCCTGAAGATGGGCTTTAGGGAGACGGACATCTTTGCCCTGATCCATCCCTCGGCCACCCTATTCTTCGACATCAGTTTCGTCCGGCCGGAGGGGCCAAAGCTCTTCTGGTCGAATTACGAGCTGGTGAATGGGGAGCCCGGATGGCGAGACTTCGCCGTACAGGCAGTGTCTCGCCAAAATGCCGTTAAGAGAGTGACCGTGGTGACTTGTAATGAGTCACTCTCCAGCGTTGACATCATGACGTGGCTTTCCCGTTATGGGGAAGTCACGGACGTCCCCAAAAAAAATCGGGACGAGTTCGGTATCTGGTCGGGGGCTGGACCTTCATGATGAAGTTGAAGGTCTCAGGGGGTACCGTCACCCACATCCCTTCCTCGGCGTTCCTAGGGAGGGACAGGATCCTGGTCTTCTACCAGGGGCAGCCGAAGGTCTGCCACAAGTGCGGTGATCCCCGCCACTTCAGTGCAAGCTGCAAGGTGCAGAAATGTGCCTTGTGTGGTGGGGTAGGTCATCTCGCCGCATCTTGCAAGGACATTCGGTGCCACCTGTGTGGTGACATAGGACACCCGTATAGCCGCTGCCCTCGCTCTTTTACCAATGCCGCTTCAGACCCCGTGGGGGGAGACCGTGAGGGGGCAACCCCTGGCGGCGCGACCTCTGCTGTGGCAGGTGGTGGTGGCGGGAGAGGGGCTAAGGGGCCAGTGAGGAAGGACAAGGCCAATAGAGGTCCCTTTTACCAGAGGAGACAGGAAAAGCGCCACGGGGGTGAGGGGCGGGGAGAGCCTCAAGCAACTGGGGTGATGCCTGCCCCCCCTCTAGGCCAGTGGCCGGTGTCTCTGAGGCCCCTGGGGAGGAAGAGGTATGCGTGGAGATCAGGTGGATGGAGAGGGAGGAAAACCTGACTGACTCCGACAACTCCTCCCAATGTGAAAGTGTGGATGAGGAGGTCACGGATCAGCCTACAGTACAGAGGGGTGATAAAAAGCGTACCAGAAGGAGGAAGGAGAAGGTAGTTGAGCCTTCCAAACCTCCTCCCCGACCATAAGTATGCCACTGGAAGGGCTCACTGGCTCCCCTCTGATCGCCCTCTCCAACCGGTACCAAGCTCTCGACAACCCTGCTGAGATGGAGGTCGGGGCGGGGGGCCGGGGGTGGCATCTTGGGGGCTTTCAGGGGATGGTGGAGTCCGTCGCCCAGGGGACGCCGTTTCCTCTGGGGGGGACAGACCTGGAGCCCGGAGGCAAGGAGACCATGGGGATGGATGTTGTGAATGTGTTGGAAGCGTCTTCGGAGCTGGGGCTCCCTCCGGTGGTTGTTGACTGTACTGAACCTACAACAAGAGGTCCTTCAGCTGAGAGTCCAGCTGGGGACAATTGGCAATCTGGGAGTGCTGACTGGGAGATATAATTGAGCTGACCTCCCATGGGCCTTGCCGGTAATCAATTGTACTTCCAGGTCTTGGTTGGATTTCAGCTTGCAGTCCTGCTATCATTCAGATAAGTGACTTGCTGTTTTTTTTCCACTGGTTGGATTTTTCTTGCTTGCTGCCTTGCAGTGACTTCAGCCAGGTACCCTTGCGCTGCCTTTGTGCTCAGTTAGTGTTTGCACTTTTGCTCTGTTCCTGTGTCACTTTTATTTGCGGAATAGCTTTGTGTTACACCAGAGATCTGATTTAGGTGGTAGAGATCGTGTGATCTCAGGTTTTTTGGTAATCAGAAGTGTTGGTATTTTTGTCAGGGTTTTTGGGGTTGCAGATAGAATTCTTTCCTGTACTTTTCTATCTAGACAGATTTGGGCCCCAGCGTTTGCTCATTCTATTTTCTGTCTGTGTTCGTGTTTTCCTCTTGTCTAACCGCCATTACATCTTGGGTGCTTCCTATTTCTTTGGGGGTTCTGCTACGGGGCAGTTAGCTTTCATTTTTCTGTATTTAGGTGTAGCTAACTCTCTGGCTGTGACGAGGTGTCTAGGATCACCGTAGGTACGCTCCACGGCTACTTCTAGTTGTGTGGTTAGTTTAGGGTTCTGCAACCCAGTAGATTCCAGCCTCTCTGGTGTATTGCTACTTTGGCTATTTTTTGCTGTTGTCCTCCTCAGCTACTGAAACATAACAGATGGATACCTCGTCTTCCCTAAAACGGAAGGGATCAGACCCCTCTTCGGAGGGGAAAGACGGGGTGGTGAAGAAGAAGGCCATCTAACCCAATCACCCATGATGGCGGTGTCACGACGTATAACAGATATATTCTATGATAGTAACATATATCTAATGAGACAACACTCTATATTTCATATTATAGAAAATATCAACATGTATACATAGAATCTGCCAGCAATGTCTTACCTGACATAATATCCAATGTATTGTGGGTCTATACTGTGCACGTGAAACGCTGTCTCAGGATAGAGGTGGACCGGGGTCTATGCTGACCCTGAACTGGGGTCCTGACTAGTCCCTCTACCTGGAGGTACTGTTAATGGTACAGAGGTCCAGGCCGCCAGCGTAACCCTGTCTCCTGTAGATCCCTGACCACTGTAATCTAGTCCTGAGAAGGACCCTGATTACCACCACAGGGAATGGGCAGGCAACAGCTTACACACAGTCAAATACAAACGAGACAGACAGGGGGTAAAGAAAACACTGCCTTGCATACAAAACTTCCACTACAGAGGAACACAAAAGGTTAAGAAGATAAACAATAAGCGAGGAGAGGAAAAACCACAACAGGCACTCTTAGCTTAAGTCTTCTCAGAAACGATCCGCTCTGCTGGTCTGAATGAATGCTTTCACCGGCAACTTCCCCAGCAGACCAGCAGGTATATGAAGGAAGCTAATTAACAAAACATCAATCGCAGCTGGGCGAGGCTGGTCTGTCCAGCATCGAGAGAGAAAGAATTAACTCCCTCAGTGCTGAAAAACACCCAGCACCAGAAACTCAGCTGTGCGAAGTCAGGGTGTGCAATCGCGACGATCTCCGCCGCGACACACCCGTGACAGGCGGATCCCACCCCGTTGACTCTGGCGTCTATTAATGTCGCCAGTATTAAGTCAGATGCGGCCAGATTTGCGGCCTCTGATATTTTCACCCGATTTGAGGCTGAAATTTTGTTTTTGCAAGAGACCAGACTAACAGACATGGGGACCATCCATAAAGCCAGGAGGGAGTGGAGGTGTGGGCCCTCATACTGGTCTCTTGCGGCCGAGCCGTATAGCGGGGTGGCGGTCCTTTTTAAGACCGCGGAGGTGGAATGCCAACGGGTTATTGAGATAGAAATGGGGAGGTGCCTGGTCTTAGACGTTTTCATGAGGGGACAGGAGCTTCGGCTCATAAACATCTATGGCCCACAATCCGGGTGGGACCGTAAATGTCTCTTCATGAAGATCAAGCCCTTTCTTTTTACGAGCCGGCAGGTGGTTTTCGGTGGGGATTTTAACACCATTACGAGATCCCATGATAGGGGGGTCCCGGAGGCCACCTGGCTTATGATAGTACAGCATTAAATAGTATAGCTAGCGAAGCTCGTCTGGTGGATGTCCACATCCGGCACACCCCAGGTCACGGGGGTTTCACCTTTCATAGAGGTAGCTTTAGGTCTAGGATCGATAGGTTTTTTTTGAAGGAGGATGCCATCTTTTCTGCAGTGTCCGTCGTTGAGGTGGAATTCTCCGATCACTGTTTAATTTTCTTTTCTCTGAATGTTACAGAGACACCCCGGATGGGAAGAGGGCTGTGGAAGCTGAATTCATCCCTCTTGGAAGAAGCGGAAGTGAGACAGTCCTTTGAGGAATTTCTTCAGAGCCAGGTACCGCTTTTGGATCTCTGTAGCAGTAAGTCTGAGTGGTGGGAGATCTTCAAAGAGAGGGTGGTGGGGTTCTTCCGTCAGCTCTCGAGCCTCAGGAGTCTGAACAGGCACCGCTTGTATCAGGCCTTGAGGAAGAAACTCTAGCTGATCTTCTCGACTGGGGGTGACCGTGAGATCTCCAGGGTGAAATCTTTGCTCAGGAGGTGTCAGTATGATAGGCACACATCTTTGGTTTTTGAGAGGGATTTCAGGAGGTACCGCTCACCCGACCCTTACAGAAACTGTAAGATGTCAGTGAATTGTAAGATGGTGACAGGACTGATCGACAGTACAGGTTCCCTGAACCGATCCAAATTAGGGATCCTGGAGGTGGTCAGATCCTTTAACTCATGCCTCTTGGGAAAGAGGGATCTGGATCGAGACAGGATGTCGGCTTTCCTGGCTGAGACTATTCCTGAGCCAGGAAAGCCTGGGGTCAGTCTCCGGAAATATGGTGCGCAGCCTCGAGGACACTCTGTACCACCTGGATAGAATCTTATAGCCAGCCTCCTGGAACCTAGAGCTAATCGACGAACAGTGTACAAGGGAAAAAATTTGAGTTCTCTGATCTTCTGTAAAAGTAATATTTAAATCTCTCTCCCACTGCTCAAGGAAAGAAGGGGGCGAGCGGCTTCGGCAGTCCATCAACATAGAGTAGATTTTAGCTAAGGTGTGTCTGATTGGGCCCGGGCTATTACATAAAAGCTCAAATTGGGTTTTGGGTCGTCTAAATTAGCTTTTAGGGGGAAGGTTGCTGAAAAAGTGGATGAGTTGCAAACACCTCCAACGGCCCAGGGGTATTGGATCCGTTTTGGCGGTAAGGTCATTCAGAGAAGGCCAGGAGGCTCCCTATCCCCAGTTTTCTACTTTGTCCATCCCTGAGTCCATCCACAGACGAAAAATGGGGTCCAAGCGGCTAGGGACAAATTTAGGATGACTCAACACCGGAGTAAGCGGAGAAGCCTCTGGGAGTAAATGTAGACGGACCAGTGCTGTATTGCAGTATTTTAAAGTATGTCCAATTGTCGGATGGGATTTGATTTGTTCTGGGGCCGAGAGTAAAACCCATGGAAGGGTCTTCAATGGGGTCGGGCAAAAACTTTGTTCTATTTGAACCCAGGCCTTATTGTATCCGTTTCTGCACCAGTCTATCATTCTTGCTAGGTGACCTGCCAGATGATAGATTTTTAGGTCCGGAAGCCCCACTCCCCCAACCTCTTGGGTCTGCAGAGAACCTCCCTCTTTAGTCTAGCAGGTTTTCTTCCCCATATAAACGAGACCTGAATAGACCCTAATTTTCTAAAAAAGTTAGCAGGGATATTGATGGGGAGAGTCTGTAGAAAATATAGGACCCTTGGTAATATGTTCATCTTAAAAATTTGGCATCTGCTAAACCAGGTAAAAGATATCTTGGACCACCTATCACAATCTGCTTGAATGGATGTTAAGAGGCCAGGGAAGTTCCAACGATATAGAGAATTGATGTCTGCAGATAGTCTAAGGCTATGGTTCCACGGTCCGGAACCATAGCGCTTTTGACGGAGCGGAAATTCCGCTCCGTCTAAGCCCCGCCCCCTTTCTGACACGCGATCTTTCCGGAGGTGTTCAGGACACCTCCGGAACACCTCCGGAAAGAACGCAGGGCTACATAGCCCTGTGTAATATTCTGTTGCGGCGACGCACCGTCGCCGCAATACGCGAGGACATGCTGCGGTCTAAAAAGACGCGCCGCATGTCCGTTTACGCAGGTTTGCCACCTGCGTATTGTTACGCATAGTGGAGACGGGATTTCTTGAAATCCCCTCCACTATGCTGTAACATCTGGACGCTGCGTGTTTGGCGCTGCGCCAGCGCACAGCGCCAAACACGCAGCGTTTCCTGACCGTGGAAACTCACCCTAACTCCTAAATACTTCAGGTGTCGGGTAGCCCATTTGAAACTGAAGGACTCCTGTAAAGATCTCACAAGTTCAGGGGAAGAATTAATGTTGAGCGCCTCGGATTTTGAAAAATTAATTTTGAAATTAGACAATTGGGCATATATTCTGAATTCATTCATAAGGTTAGGCAGGGAAATCTTAGGTGAGGTAACAAAGAAAAGAAGGTCGTCAGCGTAGGCAGCTACTTTATATGTGTTTTGAAGTACATTAATACCCGAGATGTTGGGGTTGGCTCTAACATGTCTGAGGAAGGGTTCAAGGGTGAGGATGAAAATGAGAGGGGACAGAGGGCATCCCTGTCGTGTACCATTGTAAATATAGAACAGATCTGAAAGTACATCGTTCACCCGGACCCTTGCGGAAGGGACTGAATAGAGAGACAGGATCCATTGGAGCATCCTTGTTCCCATACCCAGGTGAATGAGGGTCTCTTCCATGAAAACCCAATTGACTCTATCAAATGCCTTCTCAGCGTCGGTTGATAAGAGGATAGATGGGACATGTCGGGATTTAGCATGATGAATTAAGTTAATAGACTTAATAGTATTGTCTCTGGCCTCTCGGCCTGGCATAAATCCAGCTTGGTCCGGGTCAACGACT
The DNA here is from genome assembly GCA_033576555.1 of Oophaga sylvatica. Taxonomy (NCBI): domain Eukaryota; kingdom Metazoa; phylum Chordata; class Amphibia; order Anura; family Dendrobatidae; genus Oophaga; species Oophaga sylvatica. The sequence continues at coordinate 143,427 of JARQOD010000504.1, forward strand.
CCCGAGAGAAGGGGAGCAAGTCTGGAAGCAAGGATCTTGGCAAAGAGTTTTACATCAACATTTAACAGGGAAATGGGATGGAAGCTGGCACACTGGGTCGGGTCTTTCCCTTCTTTATGTATCACCGCAATATGGGCTCTCAGAGAATCTGTATGTGGGGGGTTATTTTTAGACATTGAATTAAAGGAAGCTAGCATCCCGGGGTTAGTAAGTCTCTGAATTTTTTGTAGTAAAGCGCCGGGAAGCCGTCGGGACCTGGTGCCCTGCCCGTTTTAGCAGCAGAAATAGACGAGCGCACTTCTTGTTCTGTTATGGGTTCTTCCAGCATTAAGATGTCACTGGGGGTCAGCTTTGGTAAACCTGCATTCGTGATATATTCCTTTACACGGGAACGAAAACCGAGCGAGGCAGTGGCTGGGTTTTTATAATCTGTGTTGTAAAGGGACGCGTAAAATGTCTGAAAGACTTTTGCAATGTCATGGGAGGATTGGACACGTTTAGCATGGGCGGTGGAGAATATTTCTGGCATGTAAGATCTAGCTCTTTGCTGTCTTAATGCTTTTGCGAGGGATTTGCTACATTTGTTCCCATGTTCATAGTAGTGTTGCCTACAGCGGGCTAAAATCCCCTTGGCCTTTTTATTAAGAAGGTTACGCAAATCATCTCGCACCTTAATGAGTGCAGTTTTTGCTGCTTCTGTAGGGGAAGTTTTATGACTTGTCTCCAGTATTTTTAATTGGGTCAGGAGGGCATCAAGTTCGGCCTCCCTTTCCCTCTTCCGCCTCGCCCCATGTTTTATCAATAATCCTCTGATCACACATTTATGAGCCTCCCAAACAGTGTTTGGAGAAGAATCAGCAGGTTTGTTTAGTTCAAAAAATTCTCTCAAGGTCTGGGAAATCTCCTGAGCAACCATAGGATCGTCCAGGAGAGAGGAGTTTAGTCTCCACTGCCATTGACGAGAGGCCGAGGAGGGCAGGACAAGTACGATAGAGCAGAGCGCATGGTCCGAAAAGGTAATGGAATCTATGTCAGTCTCCTGTATCTTAGAGATATCTTTGTGGTGTACAAAGAAATAGTCTAATCTAGAGTAAGAGTCATGGACTGATGAATAAAAGAGAAATCCCTGTCCGAGGGGTGTAGTAGTCTCCAAGTGTCGATAAGTTGGTGGTCATGTAATATCCTTTTAAGGCTACGTAGTGCTGCTAGGGAATGAGATGAAGCTCCAGAAAATGTGTCTACAGATGGATCAAGTGTGATGTTGAGGTCGCCCCCAGGACCAGAGTACCCTCCGAGAACTCAGTAATAGAATCCAGGAGGCCCGCCAGAGCAGAGACCTGTCCAACATTAGGTAGATACACAGAGGCAAGAGTAAAGATGTGGGAAGCTATTTTCCCCTTTACCAACGTCATTCTGCCCATGTTATCTGTGCGAGAATCCATAAACTCCCATGGGAGAGTCCGGGAAATCAGGATACCTGTCCTTCTAGATTTTGAGTCAGGAGAACAGCTCTGATACTCCTCTGGGAACCAATGAGAAGATAGTTTGACTGGCTTGGCTAGGCTGGCATGAGTTTCTTGCAAGAAAGCAATTTGGATATGGGATTTTTTCAAAAATTCGTCAGAATGGCCCTTTTGCCCAAACTATGCAATCCCTTTACATTAAGCGAGCCACACTTTACCTCCATCGGGATGGTATGAGGCATAGTGAGAGCAGGTTGTGGGTCCCTGTGTGTTTAGGGGGGGATGGGCAAGAGGGAGGAAGGGTAGAGGTAAAAAGGAAAAAAAAAAATAGAAAGAAAGTAGAAAGTAGTTAATGCAAGACGCAAGAAAGAACAGTGGAGGGGGACAATTCCTCCACCAGTGGTACTGGTGAGCTCTCCGCACCACGAGCTAGTCGAGGTCAAAGAGCCACCTAGCAAATCCAAATTGGACTTGCAAGTACTCAGGGGAACACAGAAAACCGTGAGGCAGTGCCCCGGCGGACAAAGGTCACATGAACATACATTAACTGAGCAAAATAAAATGATACAACTCACCCACAAGAACCCAACCCAATCTCAACTCGGGTGATATAATCTCAGGTTTCTTGCAGATTACAGAATATTCAATTCTATCAGTCAGCACAGGAGGGAGGAGGGGGGGACCCAAGATAAATTTACACATGGATATAACAATAGCATATAAGCTGCAACCCCATAGGACATAATCCTAGTAAATCCCTCCATAATAACCCTACAACATTCGTCACAGAGTGTCAGATGGGAGCCTCAGAGGGAGTGGAGCTCCTCGTGAAATCAGTCTTCTCCTTTTCCTGCACATGGGAAGAACGTCTGGCCCTGTTCTTCTTCTCCCTCTGAGGTAGCGGCTGAGGACGCTAACTCTCTCCTTGACAACCTCCAATCTGGCTTCCGCCCCCACCACTCCACTGAAACTGCCCTGATCAAAATTACTAATGACTTACTCACAGCTAAAGCTAACAGACAGTTCTCCATCCTTCTCCTCCTTGACCTGTCATCTCCCTTTGACACAGTCGACTACTGCCTACTGCTACAGATTCTTTCTTCCCTTGGCATCAAAGACCTTGCCCTGTCCTGGATAGCCTCTTACCTTTCCGACCGCACATTTAGCGTCTCCCACTCCCACACTACCTCCTCATCCCGCCCTCTCTCTGTTGGAGTCCCTCAAGGCTCTGTCCTGGGGCCCCTACTTTTTTCCATCTATACCCTTAGCCTAGGACAACTCATAAAGTCCCATGGCTGCCAGTACCACCTGTATGCGGACGACACTCAGATCTACCTCTCTGGCCCAGATGTCACCTCTCTGCTGTCCAGAATCCCAGAGTGTCTATCAGCCATATCCTCCTTCTTCACCTCTCGCTTCCTAAAACTCAATGTTGACAAAACCGAACTCATCATCTTTCGTCCATCTCATGTATCTTCCCTACTCGATCTGTCTATTATGGTAAATGGCATCACGATCTCTCCTGCACCTGAAATCCGCTGCCTCGGAGTAACTCTCGACTCTGCCCTGTCCTTCAAACCACACATCCAAACTCTTTCCACCTCCTGTCGCCTCCAACTTAAAAACATTTCCAGAATCCGTCCCTTTCTCAGCCCTCAATCTACTAAAACTCTTGTGCATGCCCTCATCATCTCCCGCCTCGATTACTGCAACATCCTCCTCTGTGGCCTCCCCGTCAACTCTCTTGCACCACTCCAGTCTGTCCTCAACTCTAATCCTCCTCTCCCCTCGCTACTCCCCTGCTTCTCCCCTTTGCAAATCCCTCCACTGGCTCCCAATTCCCCAACGAATCCAGTTCAAACTACTAACACTGACCTACAAAGCCGTTCACAACCTGTCTCCTCCCTATATCTCTGAACTAATCTCCCAATATCTTCCTTCATGTAATCTTCGATCCTCCCAAGACCTCCTACTATCCTCCACACTTATTCGTTCCTCACACAACCGCCTCCAAGATTTCTCCCGAATATCCCCCATCCTCTGGAATTCCACACCTCAACATGTACGATTATCCACCACCCTTGGATCCTTCAAACAGAACCTAAAAACCCATCTCTTCAGGAAAGCCTACAGCCTGCAATAACCATTCCGCCTCGCCGCCACAACCCGAGCTTCCGCCTCGCTGCCACCTCGCCGCCACCACCCGAGCTGCCGCCTCGCTGCCACCACCAGAGCTGCCGCCTCGCCGCCACTACTACCAGAGCTGCCGCCACCACCAGAGCTGCCGCCTCGCCACCACCAGAGCTGCCGCTCCCCCGACCTTCTGTTTCTTCCCCATTATCCTGTAGAATCTAAGTCCGCAAGGACAGGGTCCTCTCCCCTCTGTACCAGTCTGTCATTGTAAATTTGTTTACTGTAAATGA